>DWPV01007523.1:0-10648 GCA_018251915.1 Urbanus proteus proteus
ACCTGGGCGTCGTGCGCACGCTGCTGCAACTCGCCGTGCACCCTAGCTTGCAGGTACGTTCGTTGACCCCAACGCTTATGTTTAACTAGCTGATCCCCGCGGTGTCGCGCTTTAGAGAAGTCAAAAGGCACACATTTCAAGGCAAGGCATCCATCCTCACAAACTTTCAGCTTAATATTAGTAAGATGGCAATGAAACAGTCTGATGAACAAAATTTAATATATTGGTTATTTTGCTTTTGGCAAAGGACGATCTCCTACGCTACCTTAAGTAATCATCCCAAGCGAGTGGTCGTGCTCGAAGTCTTACTTCTGAGCGTATATGTAAGATGTTTAGAAAATTTTGATAGCGCGGAAGAAAATATTAATGACGCCATTGCTTAAACAGTATAGAATGTTGTTACGATTTGTGAACCTCATTAGGAGTGCAAATAAGTTTCTGTATGTATAATTGTATGCACAAAACAATATTTACTAGTGTCAATTAAAATTTGTTAATATTGGAAGATTAAACTTGGCGAAAAAAGTACTACAATTTAAAGTTCACTGTGGAAATTATCCCTATATTAACTCGTAATAATTGATACCCTTGAGATGCCGTAGTACCTCTACGAATTTTTTTATGTCAAAATTTATGAGTCGAAATCGGATTAAAACCGGTAGAACTTGTAAAAAAAGCAAAAACAACACAGTAGATTCCTCGCGAGCGATATTTCCACGTAGTTCCATATCGCAAGTTGTTAATATCGCGTATATTTTGTTCGGAGCGGCGTGAATTGACGCGCACGAACGTTTGGTGACACAATGCTTGTCATCCCCCGCGGCTCTGCGAAACAATGGCGGGGAATCGAGCCGTCATATTCGGCTTATAAATTCGTGTAGTTTTTTAAGCTCTGCCGAAATACGTGACTATGCCAGTTTTGAGGTTGTTTTTTCTTGTTTTTTGCGATACTGTCACAATTGAGAGACTGAATACTTCATTATTGGTTCGGATGAATTCGAGTAGTGATTAATGAATTAAACGTTACCTGAATCTGCGTTGTATCTATTAATTTTGACGTGTAGCAAATAGAAATTATCGAAACTGATATTTTTAATAGTTTATTTGAACTCATTACTTAATATGTAACAAAAAGTTAGGTTAACAACCACCTTAAGACCAAATCATTAAAAATCATAAAAGAACCAGGAATCAAGTCCATTCCATTTGTCCATTTTATTTTTATCTCATCACACTTATGAGCTAATCGTATTTTTATAATCTTATATCAAAACACATACATACAACATTATACAATTACAATGGAATATTTCATACTCATTGTACGTCTTTGCGGTGTATCAGTACATATATCAAATTAAACGAGTCGTTCTCAAACAACTAGAATTGGGTTAGGGCCGTTTTCTTGTCACGCGGCTTTACTCCTTTGTTGAAACTTACTTCAGTCTCTGTGCAGCTCGCGTGCCTATGCCTTAAAAGTCAGAAAAAGCACTTATCCATAAAACAATAGAATTTTCTTTGAAATGATAGGATGGAAGTGAGACGCATGCGAATCAGATCCGCGCGGACGCAAAAAAGGGTGAAAATAAAAAGAATAGCAAATATGGTTTAATTAATTAGCTTGTTAATTTGCAAGTATACTTCCCATTTATCTGGAATAATTAAAACTTAAGGAAACAATTCACACTCAAGCGAACAATTCACACTCGACCTATGTTGTAAAGAGCGTTTTGTTTTCTCTAGCTTCAGAAAGCATTCCGTAACCAACATTGGGTTATTTATAGCCTAAACATTTCAATAAAGTACGTAAATGGTGACTTTAAATAGGTACACGTAACCTTTCGTCCCATACATACACTTTTAACATAGATGAGTAGAGTTTCAGTTCAGTCCGTAATGAGTGTAGCGACGCTCTCAGACATGCGGTCTCCATAATTGCCAAACTTTGCGTCAACCCGGCCCCCGCACTCCGCAACTTGTCGCTTACCATTGTTCTCGTGACAACGCGTGTGTTTTACTCTCTCGAACGCTTAATGCAACTATGAACGTATGCAATTACCTTATAATGACTACCATTATGTCCGAAAATTACGGCATCGCTCCTAATAATTTAATATCAAACCGCTCCATGCGGGAATTCATCTCTAAAATCTTTGTTTAATTAAATAACTAGCCGAGATCAGGAGCCGTATTGAAGCGCAATTGGGCGTGAAGCTATTAAAATCTGAATAGGGCATTGTGGAGGCTCGTCACCTTGATTCACCGACGGCGCGAGCGTCTCGTCCTTAATAAAGTTAGTGGCGTCGACGTTGCCCACGACTCGCTCGTAGCGCCCTCCGGCGACTCCAAATCATCGCGTTTAAACTAAAGGCACCGCTCAAACTTGTCTTCAAGAAATTCTTTTGTTTTAGTTCGTGCTTCACTTTCAGAGCTATCTACTCTTCATATTGGAGTTGTTTCGTAAAGTTTCCTTTAATAATACCTAATCGAAAGAGTCAGTCATCGATTCAATTCAATACATTTAAGTGATTCTCGTAAACCGTTACCAAGTATCTACGCTATGACTAAAAATACATATAAGGAAAAATTTAATTATTAGAATAAAATATTTTCTTTAAAATTCCGGGAAGCCTTTAGAGTAAACCAGCATTAATTTACCTAAAACAGTATAAGTATAAATTACTCATAAACCGTAAACTACCATCGTTTTGTAGATACTTTTGTGGCATTTCTAAAAGCTAATTTACCACAAACGGCATTGGTTATATCAGAGGTATAATCAGAGAATTAATTGGATAAGTTCACAAATAAGGCCGACGTAGATTAGTTAAGTAAATATCCTATATAAGCGACATCCCGGTATTATTGTTACGACTTAAGGAAGAGGGAGACTGTGTCAGGAATCAGCAAAGACGCTTGTTACGTAAATATCGGCTGGGCGTGTTGCGAATTGGGCAGAATACACGATGAGAGGAGCCGTAAGTCCCATTTCTGCTGCATAAGTTGTATTCACTTTACGTATAGTAGCTATGGGACAATCGTAATCGTACACGAATAAGAAATCAAATATAATCAATTTAACTTTGTAAATTTTATAAATTTTAATTACCTATCAGAATAATATCTTCTTATTTGATTTCAATAAAAAAGTTAATAATGCTTACTTATTTATTTTGTGACGGTGTAAGTGACGGATGAACTTATTCGCTTATTTTTTGAGATTTATGTGCTTTGTATAATAAAGTAGCTTTAGAGATGTTCTTACTTTTAAGAACTCGTTAATTTACGGCGGTACTTAAATGTGAAAAGAAAAGAAGCAGTTATTTAAGGTGTAATTAACATTTTTTCCGGGGTCTCTGCATATGTAATAGAGCACGAGTGAAACACGACCGCTCGCCACGAAACGGAAATTCACAGCCTTTCCATTTCTGGTTATGTGCCGATTTATATTCTGCGCCCACTCGCCGCCTGAGAAATCTCATGTTGGAGGTGCTCTTTCAATTTGAATCGGAACACTCGGATCGGGGAATAATGTATTTCGATATCGACCCTCCGCTCGGAACGAATCCTCCTGTTTATCGCCGTTCTCATTTATTCGGGCGTCGTCGCGCCTTTATTTTTTCAACGAACCTACTGTCGCACTGTTTATCCTCCGTGCGCTACTATTAGCAGGCTCTTTATTTTGAGACATAATCAGGTCGCGCACGGTTAATTGAATTGTCACATAATACTATTACAACTACCTCGGGCCTCGTATTCAAATATGTTGGCTTCGAATAATGAGAAACATTTTGCTCTCTTTATTTTTGTATTTAAGCCTTAGAAATTCGACTCATTAAGGTTGCTCGAAATTTTCAGGTTTTGCCGAAAAGAGAATTGTCGTAGTATAATTTTACTTATGTGATATCATATTATGTTATAATATGGTTTACCTTTTTAGTGTAAATTAATAAAATGTAAATTAATTTCTGACATTTTTAAAAGTGGTTGGCAATTATCTTTGTAGTTCGATTGCGATGGTACCTCCACCACTACTTCTATTTGTCTCTTTACAACAGTGTAAAGTGTTCTTGTTTGAGCAATGTGATAATATACAGTGATTAGGAACTGATATTAATAAAGAACTCTAGGATTTCTATAATTTCTGAACTATTATGGTGTGAGCTTTACAAAATCAGGTGGTCTGCTCGCTACATTATCTTCTTTCATGAAAAACAGGTTGACTGTTGGTTTTCCCCACGGATCACGTAATCCTACGTGTGCGGAACGCGGAGAGAGCATATAATTTACCTTTGCTTTAAATTGCGGGTTGGTTTATTATAGAGCCATCGTAATAATCGATTAAGTCGAGATAATTAACATTCGCGTGCGATACTATTGTAGCGGTATACACAATTAAACGATTTTAAATGGTTTTATGTCGTGTTTGTTTTGTACTTATTACCGTTTCAATTAAACGCTGTTACAGAATCCACTTCATTTAATCCGCCGTTGAAAGCAGCGGAATTGGAGTGTTTTAGTTCGCAGTATAATGTTATGAGTGTTTTATGCTTTTAATCGTTTTAGTTTCGTAATATTTCAATGTGGAATGTCTTTTTGTTTTTGGTTAGAGTTTTGTATGAATAGCCTTAGGGCCGTAGCCAGAACTTGTTTTTTGGATAACGATATATTTGAAGCTATCTAGAAAACTAAGTTTCCTGAGCCAAATGGTATGAACTAATATTCACATTGTATAATAAATGTGGATTTACTATTTGGATCAAGAAATATTAGGTGTAGCAAATGTCGCCATAAATCCTTAACAGAGTTTATTTCTTTTAATTTAATTTAAAATAAAGCAGTATATTTTAAAAGGAAATTAATTACTTGTGCCTTGCGCAATTCCCTTGAGCCCCCGTGCGTTGTAAACGTGACATAAAACGAGTATTATTTTCAACTATGTAAAATGAAATTGTTCCTCCTCAAATATCACACTACGGTATTTGATGCATGAAAGCTATTTGCCTTAGAAACAAGTGTATGTATTCTATAGGGAAAATTATTCCGTTGAAGACTACGTCACGTCGACGACAGCGTTATATTAACAGATATAGGAATAGGGAATACTCGTAGCATGTTGATTTATGGCGCTCTCAGAACGCGCTGTTTTATCGAAAGGAAAAGAAAGTTAAATAATGCATACCGTAGATATATCATTTTTCATATTGCAGTAGAAAAGGAGCATGCATTTCACCCGATGGTAAGTGGTCAATACCGCCGAAGGCACCAGTAATCAACTCCATATGAAACAAGTATTCTTACTTAAAGGCGATCACAACTTGAAAAGTATGTGTAGCGTTGGCACCTCCTCGGTCGAACTCACTGGTTGTATCACCTTTCAAATTATGTTCCTCGTTGAAGCATATTACTTTAATTGGATGATTATCAAGTAAATGACGAGACGCGAATGTATAAATGTTTTCAACATATAACTTGGTAATGAGTTTATTTTAATTTTCACGAATTACAGTCATTACAGAAAACGGTGGGTATAGATTGAATCATTGTAGTGGAATGTTATGTAAGAAAACAAGCGTTTGGTCATCGGCTGCTGAGAGTTGGCTCATCTGGCATTCGAGTCGCGGCGCGGGTATCCACCGGGCCCTTAACCCAAACAGGGCGCCCTGTTTCTCCTATTCGGCGACTATTTACGTCGTTTCGTTTGATAATCTGCTATTGTTTCGTGGGGATGCGCACCATCCCTGCGCGAATTATGCCAGTTATCTATTGAGGACGTGTGCCGACTACGAATATGTATTGAATAAATAATTCATCCCCGTCCCACTGGATAATGACAAATTTCTAAGTTCTTAGAATGCTAATAAGGATGAAAGCGGATAGCCTAATTTGTATATTTTATTCATTAGGTATTAGTTATATCATATCTCATTAACATTTTAGTAAAATCCAGGTTTCATACAATATTAGGGCTACAAAAAATATGTTTATATGTATTACCTATGTTGTAACCATAACTTGAAGCTCCTATCGCAAAGAAAAACATAATTTAACAGAAATTACCAGTCACGTATTCAAATTTCCTCTGGTACTCCTATGTACATATTTCGTTGATAAGTTATCGGAAGACACGAGTCTAAACGATTCATGAGGCCATTTTATTTTCGTTTATGTGCCTATTTGTATTCTCTCTACCATCGTGGCTAGAGAAATCTCTATACAGAGACGCTCTTTCAATTTGAATCGAAACGGCCGAATCGGGAAATAATTTATTTTAGTAGCGACCTTTTTATTCGTAATGGCTCAGTGTGCTTAACCTCTTTTGGATAATTTTGTTGTTTCTGTTACATATAATAGTTTTCATGTTTATTATCTTCATAAATTGTTCCAACGTATCATACCATTTCGTTTATTTTTCGTAAGGATTTATTATTTCATAATATGATACGTTTCAACCCTGAGACCAAAAGCAACGGAGACAAAGTCCTAAAAATTATGGTTTAAAACTAGAAATTCGGAGACTCGTGTGAATCATAGTCCTTCGTTAGAGATTTTGTGAATGTGAACTTTTTTGTCATGGTGAAATTTTATTTGCACACAAAGTATTTTATTTTCCAATCTATAATTATAATCACAATGCGTAACAACGCAGCTAATTATTTAGATCCAAGTCCATTAATCGTGAATTCTTTGCGAATAGATAGAATTTGTTCAAGTCACGTAATCTCTCTTTTTTGGTCTGAGTTTATAATACGGTTAACAGAATTACCACGTAATCAACGAATTATATCTAAGAAGATTGTGAATATTCCATATACGTCGGTTGTTCAAATTATAATCACGTATCAAAACAGGTACTCGTATAATGTCGAATTATGAACAGCCTATCAGCCTTATTTAATTATAATATCGTGTTACTTCCACACTGTGCTTCGTGTTTCAAATTGATACAGGCACCATTGTTATACATCTTTCACTAATATGATACAACTGTTGTATAAATTATTCATTGTTGAGCCCATTTTCTCAATATCCGACTAATGTACCAAATAAGTTACTCGGTAATTGTGTATGTACAGAGACAGAGATAAATTGAGTTTAAAAGTTTTGAAATTGAAATACTACTAAAATAAATATCCAATGATCTTTAAGTAAATTTAACTTACAAATTTTATCCGTCAAATCTGTATTGAATCTGTAGTACAATTTAACTCAGCATTGTGAACGAGGCACTTAACCCAATTATGTATTTGTGTCTATTTCCGATCATCTTTACGGCATCGAAAACGTCGGGATAAACGTTAAGTAGAGTGCAGTAAAAACAAACGTGGTTGTTTATGTAATGGAAAGGATAATGAAATTTTATCTGTACGAGTTGTCAGCGAAGCGGCGCGGCCATGCTGACGGCGCGCGGAGCGACTCTCTCCTCACTCGCCGATTCTAGCGTCTTACCGAAATCTAATTTTCGATAATCCCAAGACTGAGTCCAGTCTGTGAGGCGCACTTTGGGCAATAGTTTTCTATTGTGTTGTTATTAAAGCCCAGCTTATGGGTTTAGAATTCGTTTCAACGTGAAAGTATGGACAATTGGACGAACATAGATACTTTTGTACAAAGTACAAGTACAAGTGACATTTTTAGATTCGCGGATGAAATTAAATTTGTTTGACGTTGTAGCAGGTATCAATGTTGATTTATCGAGTAACATCTTGTCTGAGTTGGGCGATAAGAGATCGTCAAATGAATGAATCTACGAACGTTTTTGCTGCTTTGAAGCTTTGATTCTATTTATGTAAATTTGGAAATGCAAAAATAAGTTTATTTTAGGAGCCGCAAACGAGCATGCAGTCCACCTGATGGTAAGTGGCCTCTGCCGCTCATGGACATTTGTAATTAACCATGACTAGAGTTGCTTGAGGTTGGTTTGGACATTTGATTTTCTACCCCCAAGGATTAAGCTGAGACGCCTCAAATAAGTATGTCTCCCTTGCCACACCCTTCAAGCCAGAATACAGCAGCGCTTAACACTGTCATTATTAGGTAGAAATAGGTGTGGTGGTGGTGCCGCCATAGTCGAACCACAAGAGTTCTACCACTTTCTCTTAATATTACGACGCCGTGATTTTATTTCAAACCACCTCCATTTTTAAGGTTTCTTTTAAAATGTATTTTTAACATTTAATAAGCTATGTGAGCTTTTAATAAATATTTCCGCACAAATTGAAGTAATCAATAACTCGACGCACAAAAAAGTGGTTGACGAAGTGACAAGCATGCCAATTTTGGCGACAGCTGACATTTCACTCCGTTGGAACACCCAAATGCAAATAAGTGAAGATCACAAAGACATGCGTTAATTTTTTCCTATTATCCTTCGATTTTTTAATGATGACAGTGGTCTACCTTGTTATGGAACATTTCCTTATCAATGCAATTAATCCAATAACATGAATGAAGCATGAATAATCACAAGCATGAAGAAGTTTCACTACAAAAACTGAGTGCAATTTCGAAGTAAATGTTAATCTAGAAAATTATTACTTTATTATATTTAAGCGATAGAAAGAAGCGAATTAATTGATGTTATTTGTCGTCTGCTAGACGACCCGATGGCGCCGTAATGACGTTGTGGTAAAAGGATTAACTATTCTGCTTGGCTCCGGTCTATTCATGATTTGTATTGCCTTGACTTTACGATTATAATTTGTTGGCTAATGCCTTATTTTAATAATCCCGAATGTAAGTGCAGATAAAAATTATTTTATTTATTATTTTTATTCGTATATCTGTTATTGTAGTTCCAAAACAATGCAAGGACGCCAAGGACCTTATCCCATACTTATTGCTCTGACATCACTCATTTCAATATCATTTTTGGAATAATCCCTGATAGTGATCAACCCAGTAACATCATATCATCATCGTATTCTTGTAATAAAATCACGAAAGAGCAAAATATCAATTTAATAAATACTTAATATGACTAGCTTTTATACTTTATTTTATTATGTATATGAGTTCGATATTGATTATTTTTCTTCATTTAATAATAAAATGTTAGAGGAAAATTCTCTTAAAGCTATTTTCAGTAACTATTGTACCTGAATTACTATTAGAGGAAAGACGTCACATAAATCTTAGTGCAAGGGCCGATAACGTCGTTTCAGCGGGTTTTATAAAGGCTATTTTCTTCCGGCATTTTAAACCGATTGATTTAATTTAAGAGCTATGTTGGCTTGTGGTTTTGCCTATAAGAGGACGTACGGGAGGTGCTTAATTTACCCGTGGCTGGGCGATGCGCCGCTCCGAACAGTCTTGTGGTGCGAGGCGCTACAGTCTGATTTATGCTATTTGCGCGTAAAGCGGAATTAATGGCTTTATTACTCTTGTCTGTTTGGGGATCTCTCCGCGCGATCCGGCTTCTCGTGGAAAATGTCACTGAATTACTGAAATGTGATTGGGCCTCGTGGATCCATATCAAGGATTACGATACCCATTATTTACAGGATTTTCCATCGGCCTCACTGACAAAGCCCCATAAAACTTCTGTTTCGAATTATTTTACTTTTACACTTAACGTTAATCCACGTTAAAGGTGGAGTTACGACTTGCTAAATGTCTTAGTGAAACGTTTTATTACGGTCCTCGTGTGCCTTATTTTAGGGGCTATGAAAGACTTAACACTTAAAATCTCCAGGATAGAATAGAAGAGAAAATTATATCAGTCGTAAACCCGTACAAATTGGAATTAAGATGTAATACAATAATGTGGTGCGCAAAGGTATTGAAATCAAGTTATTAAATTAATGACATTCGGAGTATCTAACTGAAATATTACGAGCGCAAGTGTAGTAGGTTTAATCTTTTGGCATACGAGTATATGGCGTGAATGAAATGGCTAGGCTTATTTAATTTCGTAAAAAATATAAAAAATATCTCATATGAAATATTAATTAAATCAAGCATTTCGCAGACGTGTGAACAAAATCATATGAACCGAAATGAAATCTAATATGTGATTAATGCGGCAGCACGGGTTTCATTATAGAATATCATAATTCTTGTGGAGGTAATATCCAGTGTGGCACACATTCCGGGCCGGCAGCAGCCCGCAGGTGAAAAATTTGAGCTCCGACTCGTTGTGGCGCGGGCTTAGTGTTTTATCTCGGCTTAGCGTTACGAGGATTTGTGGCTCGCTAAGTAACGTTTTATGTCCCTGGAACGCTTGCAAGTTTGTTCCCCAGATAAATATGTATCTGTGATGCTGCATTCAAAGTTACGAGCGAGCGCGGGTTTTTTCTTTTATTTGCTGTAGCCAGCATAATATGCTTTATTATTTATGGAAAATAACAAGTACACAAGCCATAAACCATAAGTATAACGCGTAAATATATTACGGTAAGTAATGTTATAGTGTGAGCAAATATTCGTAATGTAATTTTATTTTCATTTATATTGCTTGCGTAAGAAGTTGGTTAAGAATCTACGTATAATAACGTCAATAATACGATCGACTCCACTTATTGCGTTGTTATAGAAGTTATACTAACTATTGTTGTAGCCATTGTTGTAGCCAACGCATCAATAGAAAGAGTTTCTGAAGCACGTAATTTAGGAGTGCTCATAGATGAGTCCTTGCGGTTTGAGAAGC
>DWPV01007524.1:0-10648 GCA_018251915.1 Urbanus proteus proteus
GGAAATTTAAACTCATCATTCAAATTTATAATTAATATAATATAATTAATATTTACATTTATGAAGCGTCCATTCTAACCTTCGGGAGTGGCAACGCATCTCTGATCGGTTTCAGATAGAACGATATTTAGAATTATATTTTTTATTAAATTCAGTTTATTAAGCATATAAATCATTAATAAAATGAACATATGTCTATATGATATAATGAATGAATATATGACATATAAGTATGTCTCCCTTACCACACGAAGCGAGGCAAGCCAAGCCGAGGCGTTCCAGCTTAGTCCTCAGCTGTAGCAACGCATCTGTGGTCAACCTCATATCGGACCTTGATCTTATTATTATTTGATTTTCTTATTACAGATGTCCATGGGTGGCAGTTGCCACTTACCATCAGGTGAACTGCATGCTCGTTTGCTACTTCGATCATATAAAAACAAAAACAAAAACGAAATCAAAATCAAAACAGTTTAAAGGTGGTAGAACACGTTGTGGTTCCGCAGGCTCCACCGCCACCCCTGCTTTAGGCATATTACAGAAGTGTTAAACTCTGCTGTGTTATGAGATAAAGAGTGCGGTAAAGGAGATATACTTATCCGAGACATTCCAATTTATCTTAAGTAACAATACATCGGGGGCTAACCTCAGATAAATTATTGGGTAACGTTGATTATTCTTGTCCATGGGTAGCAGTGGCCATATTTTGCCGTCAGATGGAGTACACGCTCTTGTACCACTCCAGTATTAAGAAAATAATGTAGGCATTCATTTTTTCTAATATCTTTCAATATACGAGTTGTTATAATCATTTACTGAAGCAGTGCGATCGTTTTTTTAACCATATACAATATCATTAGCTAATTGTCACTCCTATAGAGCCCTACTTGGATGAAGTAGCATATGCTAAATAGATGGCGTTGTACACTATAATTCGTATTAGTGTTAGCTCTTCAACACTAGATGGCGTTGTATACAATTAACTATTAGTAATTACAGTTTATTTCTTACCTAAATATTATGAAGAAAAATAATTATAATTTAAGTAACGCATTTAAATATAGACCAATATTTAAAAAAAATGTATTAAATATACTGAAACGATCTCAGACATCTCAAACATTATTTTGTGTTACAAGATACGGATCTTTTTTGATAAGTACCTATTATAAATAAATTAAAATTGTGTAAAATTATTGTGCTATAATTATTTTCTTATTTGTATTTGACTTAATAACGTAAACAATTTGAAACCTATTTTAATGCGCCTGTGATAATAATATAGCAATTGTAATTACAAGAGAACACGTGAACTTTTTTGCTACGTCCAGATTTGAATGGTTTGATAAACATATATATATAAATTATCCCACAGAAAATGAAAAGAAGAAATGATCTTAACGACGCAGGAGTAAGCAAGACATACTGTCTCAATTTGAGTTTCAATTTAGTTGATTCCTAATAGTCCAATACATCTATTTTGAAGATGATCTTAGGTGATTATAGGCTGCAGTGACTACTCATTATCAGATGGACTACAGACTCTAGAAGAAGCAAATAAGCAGTTTGGTTTGGTTTGGTTTGAAATGATACAATAAAATAATTACTTTTCCTTTATATTTAAATAAAAATTGCTTTTACATCTGGACAATACAAGACATTGAGACATGCAAAAAATTATACAGCTAATAACAATACGAGTTCCAAAGACAGTGCGAACGGGATAGACGTATTCGTCATCTCTTTCACACTTCATGAAACCCAAGTTTAAGTCACATTTTTGTACACACTTAAGCCGACTTCGTTAAAAAAACTAACTAAAATAAATTTATTGTTTATATACAAAAATGCAATAAAAAGATTTAAATATTTCCGTGTGCATATTTCTCCGAATTTATTTTAATTGACATAAAAAAAATCGGTACAAATATTTCCTGAAATTACGATGTTTTCAAAATCATTTAATGTGATTTTTTATAAACAGGCGAATAAAAGTTATTTTAAAAAATCTGGTTTTAAAATGAAATATACTTTTTTACATGCATTGGATGGTATATAATTATACTAGTTTTTTGTATGTTGAGATATTTTAAAATATTATACAATTCAATACAACACAATTATAAATTAAATACATAACTTTTATACATAAATTACATACAACGCAATCGAATATTGAAATATTTTTCTTTTTAATTTCATATACATATAATATAAACTTAAATAATTACAAAAATGTCTTTTTACAAATTTATTATTACAATGTGGAATGTCAAGAAAAAAATATAATACAATTTATAATAGATAATAGAAATGGTAACTTAAAGGTAACATTACAACATTGTATTTTAAATTCGTAATGGTAACTAATATATTTTGTGATATTGTTATTAAATCAAAAATAAACATAATTAAGTAATAATTACTTTGCAATTCATTGTAGTTGTTACAAAAACATCTTAATCGTTGAATGTTCAAAATATTTTAAGAATAAAAATGGCAAATCATATTAATATATTTATTTTTAACATAATACAATTACAACGAAAAGAAACGGTAAAGAAGTTATACAGCCAATAAAATAAAGACAATTTTGAGAATATCAAAAATAAGTAGGAACGATATTCTAATTATGTAATTAAATAAAAAAATACGGGAGATTGTAAACGTAAATGAATACGGGCAATACATTGCAATATTGATACATATTTCGCAAACATATTGCCAAGAAATATTACGAATAATATACGTATCAGTCATTACAGATTTAGATGCGTTATAGATACAGTTAGATAGGTTTTTAAATTTATTCTCGAAATTGATTTTCCGACTGAGTATACCTAGATAGCAATGATAAAACTAAAATACTGTTTTAACATTTATTTTCAACGTCTTTCTAATAGTTAAGCGAGGAAACCACCTTCAAACCTCTTCACCTACAAACTACATAACAATTATCTATATACACATTAAAATCTCATTTGTATCACATCATTCATTCAAAAATATAGCTTACAACTATAACACACAGAAAGATATTGTATATGTCTAGATCACGAGACTTAAGGTATTGCCTAACGATCATACCTTTCTTTACAGATAAAAATTATGGTACATCTGGGCAGCGGATTTCTAAGTAGATATTTATTCAATCTAGTCATTTGTGAAATCTAGAAATATGGAATATCTTTGAGTATACAGTCACTATTGCGTGACATATTTTTACGAGAGCAGTTATTTTTAAAACAATCGAATGTAGAAGAAAGGTTGATTATTTCAACATCACGGATGTTACGAATTTTAAAAATGTAATTAAAAAATAAAATAGTTATTTATGTTTTTGTGGTTATCTGTACATTAATGACGTGCTGTGACATTTAACGTTTATTTTTTTAAATTTCATTGTTTCTTTTAAAAAAATAATTTTGTTTTTGAATAACTTTTTATATTAGTATATTTATTTAGATGAACAAACAGATAACATACATTTTTATACGTACACTTGTTTGTAGCGAGATCTTGCATTTACATTTTTCTACAATCCAACAACACACAATCTAAATGTTTTAGTGAAATTTCTAAATAATAAATTATTTTAGGCCCCCTTAATACTATTAATGTATTTTATTGTACTCATTTTTCTAATATAATACTAAAATTAAATAGGACTAACTAATCTAACTAATGATGACCGGCGTTTAGTTAAAACATGTCAGTATATTGGCAACCTACTTACATACGTAATACTAAATTGACATGAATGTTTTTAGTAAAAATAGTAGTAGATTAAGTACATTACTTTAATAGTGTCAATTACTTTAATACTTTAATAGTGTCACATTATTAACTGTTATTTAAAATAATAATTAACTAATTTAAAACAACACAAAACATGCAATAAAATTTAATTTGACAGTTGTAGCGCCATCTCTTGTCGAGTAGTGAAAAATCACTATGATTATTTTTTGAAAACTATTATTAAAATAACAAAAACGCTGTCTTTGTAGTATTGTATTTAACTGAAGACATACAGTGAATTATTAATAATTATGTGATGTTAATAATGTAATGAATTTAAACACCGGTCAGATAATAACCGAGACAATACATATCTATCGATTTATCACACCATTGCGCATCCCATGGATTTTTTTATCATGGTTTTGTAATTTGTAATATTATTAAGAACGGGTACAAAATGGACAAGAAGACAATTATAAATAAAATAATTCAACTGAAATATTTTTATTAAAAATAACAAATTTTATTACCGAAGTTTACGTAAATGAATATATTATTAAAATAATTTATAATAAACATATTAATTATTTATTTAAATGTTACGTTTATTTGTGTTAAGTTTACGTTTGCAACTTATTTGGAAACCAATATAAATAAAACAAGCCTACTAACGGAGGTTCATATCCTAGACACACACTTCTACTAAACAATGAGGCGTTCATAAGGGAACACACACATACCTGACCCGTTTAGGGGAGAGAGGGCCTTTAAAAAAATGTTTTTGATTCAAAATATTAACTTTGCAAAGAATATTTAAAACCATACTTTTAACTTTTTATTTCATATTTATTGCGTCACCTATGTAAACATAGATTTGCAAAAGGGTAAATATAATGTCTGATGGCATTCTATACCAGTAAATCCTGGGCGGATGCGGAAGTTTTAATTAATACGTGAATACTCGTAAGGGAAGGGGGGGGGGAGGGGTCTTAGCATGGGTACGTTCCCTTAGTTCAAAGTACATTAGGTTAAACGCTAATGATTATTTCAATACTTCATTAGAAATTTTTGATGGGTAGGAGCGTCTGCTTACTGCGGTCATCAATACGCATCATGATGACTATTGGCAAAAATCCCCACTAGGGATTGCCTATGTCTAGCAGCTCCCTCAAAACTGACGAATAGATATTTTGAACAAATAAGAAATGATCCCTAATAAAAAAAATTAAACTCAATTACACGTTCCCTGCTTCACTAAAAATAACACTAATATTTAAACACACGTGCTATTTACATAATTATCTACAATTCTCTAGGATAATTGATATTATTATGTTTAACGATATGCTATCTACTTATAGACTAAACATATACGGACATTACATGATTACTTCATTAAAATATGTCATTAAAAATGGATAGATTAATTTGTTACAGCAATTCCTTCGATTTATTTCATAATTTTCAAATAGAGTAAGGCCGGGTTCCCTAGTCATTTTACCATTGATTATTATTAAGCTAATTTTTCGTAATTAGCTTCATTTTGTTGAGACGTCCAAGTTTTTCTTATAAAAAAAACTCGATTGCGGTAGTTAACAGTAACACGAATGACTTAGATAAATATCTTGAGACTTAACAAGTACAGACCATGATAGTATTTTTTGGCATCGTCAAGTTAACAAACTTTATATCCCTGTTAGATACCGCAATCAAGATTTTTTTATAAGAAAAAGTTGAGTATCTCAACAAAATGAAGTTATATACAAAAATTAGCTTGAAATCTATTTCATAAATTTGTCTATGGTAAAAAATGCACAAGGGATCCCGGCCCAGAGTGCAAGAATTGATTTTATTAAAAAATAATGTCAATAAATAGGTAGCATTATCGAGTTATTTAATTACTAAAACACCACAATCAAAATAAAAACGTAACTGGCAACCTCAGTTGTTTTGGATTGAAAAAGAAAAACATTTTTTGTTGTGTGTTATGTAACGAGAAGGTACTTACGATAGGTATGTTTTTAAATTTTATTAGATCCGCTATTACGATCCAGTTGCATGGATCGTGGTCAAGGCTTATGAATAAAATATTGCCTGTCTGGGATTCACAATTATTGACATAATATGTCGTATTATTATCCTGATATTTTTGCTCATTAATACCACTTAGAGGTGCATTTCCTACCCTTACAAGGATATGGCAAACGTTTATAGACCTCCCTCTACGTGTTAAGTAACGATAATGTCATTTTTTTCGCCGTGATCACGATCCATGTAACTGTGACGAAATATCTGCAGTAAAGAAATTAAAACCATATATCATGAGATATACCAATTCCGCGATAGTAATATTAGTCTAAAATTATAAACAATATTATCACCAGTTACGTCTCTATATTTCTCACAATTCCCAACCGTCACATATCGTCCATCTTTAAATAAGATGTCAATTATTTAAAACGATAGTAATTGCAATAAATCACATTTTTGAATATACACATATCACAGTTGAAGCCCTCTTTCTGCTTTCAATAATGCATTAATATTTCGTATTATTTCATAATTAAAAAAGTTAAGTATTGATTTTTAATAAAAAAATTAAATATACTTCGTGACGTAACATGAGGGCTACCACATCATATTCCACCAGATGTCACTAGCTATGAAGTAATTAAAAAAAAAACTAAATTATTTGATGGACATTTTCATAATTTGAATTAATTTTGAAAACTGGTTTTCTAGAATGGTAGACCTCATTTATTGTGTTGGTAAGATTGTCACTCAAAGTGAACATATTAACATTAAATATGTTGGCACTCTAACACTCCTTTCCAAACCTTATTAATAGCAATACTGTTTGAACATTAAAAAATCCCTAAAAACTTAGCAATTACAATTCTCACAAAATTTTATATCAATTTCGTGCGAATTGCTTTTAGAATAACATGTTCAACGACCAAGAGTTCAGCCTTGGTGTAGAAATGGATCATTTACAATGTAATGATCTAAGGGTGTAACTACACATACACATTAGGTTTTTCGATAACGATCCAAAGCTCGTACGAGTATAGAGACACCCTTAGGTAAATCCGCCAATCTTTAGGTAACATTGGCCAATACTGTGAATAAGCATAAACATCAATTTGCCTATATCGTTCGATTCGAAAGTATTGCACTTAAAAATGAAAGCCTAATCTGACGAGTGGAGCTGCCTACGTACCGGAGTTTTGGACGTTGCTGCCGTACTCCAGTCCGAAGATTGATAGGATGACGAACGCCAGCCCCAAGAATATGGATCCCAGAAGGTCGCCAAGAGCCGTGAGGTAGGGGATAGCCGCGTTATCTGGGTCCTTCTTCTTCTTCCACATGAAGTGGATCAGGATGTACGCCAGGTACAATAGGACCATGACCTGGAAGAAAAGAAAAGTGGTGAGTTGAGTAGAGCAAACAGTTGAGTGCAATAAATTAGGTATATTTATTTTTGTTATATATCTGTAGTGTTTGTGTGTGTGTCCTGGTTTTATTGTTGTGTTAATAATAAGTGCTAGTTTATATGTAGATAAGGTTTGTCATAAAATGAAACGTTGCAACGAAACCCTAAGGATTAAGTTAGTAAGTATTAAGTACTAATTTAATCCTGAGATTTCAGTCTCAGTCAGAAATTAGTTAAAAGTGTACCACTTAGCGCTCCGTGCATGACCTTTCGTCACACCTTTTTAAAAGTGGTAGAACCTCATATAGTTCGACTCCGGCGGCACCACCGCCACACGTATTTCTGCCTTATAACGGCAGTGTTAAGCACTGCTGTATTCCAGCTTGAAGGGTGTGGTTAGGTAGACAGACATATTCAAGGCGTTCCTCAGTCCTCAGGGGTAGCAACGCGTGTGGTCAACCCCAGGTATGACAGTGATCATATCTGGGGTTGATTACAAATGTCCATGGGCGGCAGTGGCCACTTACCATCAGGTGGACTGCAAGCTCGTTTCCTATATTAAACACCACGTCAGATTATATCTAGCAGTACATTTTTATGAGTTTCTTTTTCTTTTTTTATTGTCAAAAATCTTCTAAACTACTGTACTCGCTTCTTTTTGCATGTAGTTTTCACCTATAAAAGTAATTGCACTCTGCTCATCTGTATACCAAATTATGTTCTTTTAGCGTTAATTGTGACTTATGTTGCTGACATATTAAATAAAAAAATAAATATATTTTTTAAAAATAAATCCGAAAATATCCAATTTAATTTATTACAATTCAGTATTAATTTTACAATCCAATTTTAAAATTCACACGAATTAACTATTAATGGCCTGTAGTCTTCAAATGCTACAATTTTTGATGTTAAATTATAAAATCGCTTTTGAGCATTTTATCAGTTATCTAAAATTAAATTAAGAATTTTACTAATTTAATAAAGACTATTATTCTAGCCTTCTGCCTGACAATCTTTATCAATCTTGGCTTTAACATTTTCAGAAAAGACCGATATTCTGCATCAGTGAAAAACAAGTATCAAATATCGTTGCATTGAATTAAATGTCTTTCTATTTCAACATCTGTTATTGCATTATACTTTCGATTTCTTCACCTGTGTAAAGAACTTTCATTTCTTATTTGTTGTTGTTCATTCACATTTTTTTTTTACAAAAGAAACGAAAGAAATCTTTTTTTGCAACATAAGTAGATTACAGATGTACAGTGTAGCCTAGCCTTTACCCAGCTCTCTCGTGACTGTACGTCTCAAACTTAGGCTCGCTTTATGCACGCGTTGCACAATACTTCACACTGCAGATGGAAAGGTAGCCAGTAACAGCGTAATTCAGAGGTTCCCAAACTTTTTCGTCTGAAAATCAGGTATTTTGTAGCCCCCCCCCCATTTGATTTCCTTAAAAACCTTAACATATTACGCTCGTCTGGAATTTATTTACCTATATTTTTTTCTTTTATGTAATGTCAATAGCAAATGAATATGCAATCGATTTGATAGTATGTGGCCGCCCATGGACGTCCTTTACTGCCTCTAGGCCTCCAGCGCCTACAGGAGGACATTAGCGCCCACTTTGAGAAAAACTGGTCTAAACTGGTCTCTTACTTTAAAAGCCTAGGATTTCAAAAAAGAATAGGAACGAAAATTACCTTAACTGAAATATGTTAACGGAATTTAACAGAATAGTAAGGTTTGCAAAAAAAAAAAGGATTTTTACGTACAGGTATATTCTTTAACTATAGAAATAATTTTAATATATTTTTTTGCAAACCATACCTTAAAACATTTTAGTTCAAGGTAATTTTCTTTCCTATTCTTAATTTGATCGCATAGTAAAAATATGTTTTGATATTATTAAATCTCACCTGGTTAATGGTGAGTTTTAATTAATAAATGTACGTATTCATCGTACGTACGTATCCACAAAAGATACTTATTTAAATTAAATATCAAAAGATTTATGTGATTTATATCATATCAATTTATAATCGTAAGTTTTTTATATTATATCTTACAGAAGTAGCCAACGAACACGCACTTCATTTAATGGCCACTGTCGCCTACGGACTCTAAAACACACCAGATATGAGTCTGAGGACTAAGTTGTACCATCTCGGATAATTATATCTCCCTTACCATACCCTTCAAACCAGAACACAGCAGCGCTTAACATCGTTGTTGTTAGGCAGAACATTGTAACATTTTTTTAAATAAGACTGAAGTAGTTAACGAACATACAGTCCATCTGATGGTATGTGGCCACTGCCACCCATAGACATCTGTAATCAACCCCAAATAAAATCAAGGACCTACCTGAGGTTGACAGATGCGTTGCTACCCCTGAGAATTGAGTTGGAACGCCTCGGATAAGTTTGTGTCCCTTACCACACCCTTCAGACCAGAACACAGCAGTTCTTAACACTGCTGTTATATAGGTGTGGTAGTGGTGCCGCCGGAGTCGAATCTCATAGAGTTCTAAAACATGGCTATAGAACTGTCGGAGTGGAACCACAAATGGTTCCATTATATGTGACGGAGTCTCCCAAACTGTATTAAGGATTCTTCAAAATAACAAGCGTTGCTATCCCTGACGATTATGGCAGTTTTATGTCACTTGATACGTAGGTACGCGATTTCCATTACCTTTAAGGACTTGGGGACACGGTAATATTGTTGAAATACGCATACGAAGCACGACCGCCCGGTCATTGATCTTAGCGAGATGGTACCACCAGCCACCTGAGACCTACCTCGCCCCGCGTACAGCTACAAACGTGGAAGGAAAAAGAGACATTGTATGGTAATACACAGGTCTGTTTATACTGGACGGATTTAAACGTCCAGTTTATTTGATCTGTTGTTTTTATAACGCGTAAGGCGTTTAATAGGTCTAGTTTGAGTGGCGTTGATGGGGACGGTTGACAGGTAGTCGATATAAAAAATCATCTGCCTTTTCGAATCGTATCGATTGCGAGGCTTGTCTTTGATTCTTGAAGCGTGATTTCCTTTGTTTGCTTAAAACGTGGTCTGTACAAATGTGTTAAATAAAAATTTGTTAAATAAAATAACTAGCTTCTAGCGGCTGCATAAACCTTCCTCTCCAATCACTCTGTTTATTTAAAAAACCGCATGAAAATTCGTTGCGTAGGTTTAAAGATCTAAGCATACATAGGGACAGACAGCGGAAAGCTACTTGTTTTATACTATGTAGTGTTAGTGACAAACGTTGTTTAGTGCAGGCAATCCCTGTGAATCAAAAATATGCAACTCTGCAAGAGGCAAAAACCGTTATAGAAGAAACAATATCATAACTTTATATTTTTTGGACAAAGAACCTATTAAATCTATACAAATAAATAAAATTGAAGTGTCTGTTTGTGATTTCAAAATATTTTTTTTTTACTCAATGCATATGAA
>DWPV01007525.1:0-10648 GCA_018251915.1 Urbanus proteus proteus
CACTGGTTTAGGCGTGAAAGTGGAACAGACAGACAGACAGACAGAGTTACTTTCGCATTTATAATATTAGTAGGGATGGTTGCATTTATTATACACTGTTACATATATTTCGGTGTATTTTGTTTGCCGCTTTCTTTTAAACAATGTAAATTATGTCATTCCATTCTTCTCCACTTTTAAGTACCTATATGTAGAACATGCGATAACATTAAATGTACGGGGTCATTACAATAAATAAGCGCTATTGTGATTGTAAATGACTACCATTTACATACTGGAGTACGTGTTGCAGAGAATAAATGGAATGGAGAGGAAGTGAACCGAACGTACAATAGTACAAACAATTTAACAATTTCTTTCAATGACAGGAATCGTCGTGAAAAGAATTTTTCTTTAGTTCAATTCCAATTCGATTCTAACGTTGTGTCTTGTGTTTTGGCTAGCTTCTGAGACACTTGAATTAAAAACTCGTTGACATTATAAATCTCCACCAAACAGAACTAGAACCAGATAGAAGTAATAAAGTTCGACTGGAGGGGTACTACCACCACACATGTTTTTATTTTTCTGTGAAACAATTGTTACACGACGATGGAAAGGTGTATTTGCCGGGGCAGTTGTTGAGGCAACAATCTAAGTTCCCAGGAGTGACAACGCATCTGTGATTGACTTTAGATAAAGCGTCTGTTCTAAATGTTTGGTTACAGATGTGAATAGGCGGCAATGACTATTTAGTATCAGCTGAACTGCATGCTCATTTTCCTCTTGAAACTTATAAACAAAATCTTATATAAGTAGTGCCCATGTAGTGCTCTGGATGGTGAAGAAATCAAAAATGAGAAACGCCAGAAAACAGGTGCATGACATAATTTAGTTTCGTTCAGTGTGCGACTCGCTCATACTATGAAATAGGCGACACTTTACCGCTATTGTCATTATAAATAGCGATCTGCATACGGGATTACCCATTGTCCATAGATTGGAGAGAATAAATGGAGAAGGAAAGAAATCACCGGAACGTGTTCAGCGTACAATGGCACAAACTACAATGGATCGATTCAAACGAACTGAGCGCAGAAACGGAAATGCACGATTCGTTTCAACGACTGGAATTGTTGTTGAATTGCTCCTATTCAATTGTTTGGTGCTTGGCGTTTCATTAGAAAAATGAGAGGTCACAGATTATTTTAATACAGCAATCTTAACTTTCCCTGATAAATTAAATAACAGTGCACCATATGTCGTCTTTTTTCAATTGTGATTTTCACAAGTGGGATAGGCGAAACCCTTTAGAATAGGCGTCAAAAGAATAAAAATCAAACGGGACTTTGGAAAAGAAGGGAAGGTTTACAGAAGGAATTTTCTTGTTTCTTTTCTAACTAGCCGATGCGAAGGGGGATTTGAATTTTTTCACTCCATGGTAAAACAAGACAAATTGTGTTGCCAAACTTGAAGCTTGGAAAAATTGTAATACAAGCTTACATAATACATTTTCCACATATTTTGCTTTTTACATTACTTTATTTTATGTATACCTATTCATACAATCTCCTTAGAAAATAGCAAATCATTTCATGGTACTATAACAGGTAATAAAATGGTAGGAGCCATTAATATTATGAAGTTTTAATAAAATATATTTTTTCCGCGACTTAAAACTTATAAATCTCGACAAGATCCATCTCAGTGGTCGCTCAAGTTGATTGAAATCTCGAAGAGTGCTTTATGCTCTAATTTGTAAGAAACAACAACAAAAGATATAATGCTCTGTGCAATATTTTTACTTGGCCGACCATTATCGCGAGTTTGAATAATGGAAGCTTTTAAGAAAACGCTTTTAATAGCAATTTTTTTACTTCTAAGTAGGAAGGTACTTGTTTAAAAAAAATCGCATTAAATAGTGGTTAAAAGTCCTAGTTTTTTTTTCGTACAATATTAAATGCAAAGTACTAAACCAGTAAAAGTAAACCATTGTTGATAATAAAATCTAAATGCGGTAATAGATGGCGCTGGATACGATATACTTTTTATTAGGAGATTTTTCCACAGAATATAATATCAGGCTGGAAGAATTAATCACCTCATATCTGAATTACATAATATTATTGGAAGTTGGTTAAAAATGGGCGATTGTTTTTAAATGTGCACGGTTTAACCAAACTAATGTCGTAACATCTTAAAACGTCGAAATTTAGTGGGTACAGAGGCGAAAAGTACCTACACATTTAAGCATTGTAATGTAGGTAGTAGATAAAACAGGAATTATGGGCTTGTCAAATTAAAATATAATCTATTTAAATTAAGGACAATTTATTATGCTATCCATTTTTATTATTTGGTTTTTATTTATGTTCAATTACTGGTACGGTAGAAATTCGACCACTGCGACGGAAAGTTAGTTACCTACAATAAATAAGCAATTAAATTAATTATGGGCAGTAAGAGTGTCTAACTCTATTTTCAATGGAACTAAACGTGAATGAATGCGCCTTGATACGATAAAGATGCATGGCTACTTCCTTTTAATAACATCCTTGTTCTGAATAGTACTTACTGGTTGGATGAGCATTCTAGTGTCGCTGTGCGCCTAGTACTGGCGTTTGGTGCGCACGTTTGTTCATTAGATAATAATTATGTTTCTGTCAATAAAGTATTGTTTATTGTTAATTTATCTTTCTCTGTCTAAAGTTCAAAGTGCTCCGAAAAAGCAAAGTTACTCAGAATTGAGATCGTGCAATATTAGTGACCTTGCGGAGGAAATTGCTTCTTACGAGTCGGTGGCAAAGGATATTATCGATTATGTGGTATCTGGACCATTTAAAGGATATACCTATGATGAGTAAGTACATGCTTTATCACTTTTGTTATTGATAAGTAATTACTCAAAACAATACTAGGGCATAAATGAAATAGAAGTGGTGAAGTAGTAGTATCTACGACCTAAATTCTTCGGCCTAATATCTCTGAGTGAATGCAATTGAGGATAAGTACCTCCTACGTTCATCTATTACCTATCGCTGGAGGTCAACTCATAGACGCAGGACATACTTAACTGGCTCAACATGAGAAGTTGAGCTAATATAGCTTATATCATCTAAATTTATCTGCATACATTGTGTACCTATTTAGTATTTAATATTTAGGTATACTCGTACATCAAAACATTTCCTTTAGTAAGGAAACCAGTAAACTATAAGTATGTAGCCTAACAACATTTTATACATTTTGAATTACCAAGAGAAGTTGTGAGTTTGCCTGTCAGATGATATTTGAGTGTTGATTCGTCGATATCTGTATGATAATAATGATGTGTGGATTTATTTTGACATTAATTTGATTTGATACGTGTGAGTGCGATTTTAATATGTATCGAATTAATTTTTAATACGTAATGAATTTTCATTTACAAATCAGATAATTTATGACTTAGGATAAAGTTGTAAAACTCTTTGATGTTCGACTCCGGTGGCATCAGCGCTACACCAGTTTCTGTCTTATAACAGCAGTAAGCGCTACCTACTGTTTTGTAGTTTGAAGGATGTGGTAAGAGAGACATAGCTACTTATCCTAGGCATCTTGAGCTAGTCCTTAGGGGTAATAACTCATTTGTGGCTCTCTCAGAGTTAGACTCTGAACTATTCGGGGTTGGGTCCACTTACGTATTCTTTCATTATCAATTTTCTTCATTCTATGTTCGTTATTTGTTTGTATGTTCTTTTTTCATTATCGTATTCTCCTTAAACATATTCAAATAATAATGATTCTAAATAACATGATACTGTTTGGGATCCATTAATACTGCTCCACTTAATGGGATACGTTAGACGGTAAACATCGGAAATTTATTTACCTTTCTCCTCAGAATTTGATAAGATACAAATAAAGTCTTCTAAGCCTGTTACGCCATTACCCGGTCCATGAGCTAAGTGCCTATCGGATGTCTTTCAAGAAAATGAATACAGACATTTTCGACAGCCGACGATATTTTTGCGTCCGATAAGATAGACGCACAGTAAAAGAGCTCCGTCTTATCACAACATCGCAATATAGCGGAGGCACGCACAGAAAAATGAATTCGTTCACCCGAATTCTTATAACTCTTTTTATTATAAGTGATTGTAAGGCAAAATTTTTGCCGAAAAATTCAAATTCTTGCCGGGCGTTGTTAGGAGATGAGCTGGTAAACGAAATTGCCTCGTACGAGGACGTAAAAGATGAAATACTCAAATATGTTTTGGAAGGAGACTTCAAAGGCGCAACTTATGACGAGTAAGTGATTTTGGCACGTTTGTGGTGATTAGTGAAGAAATATTGTTATTGAAGTTTTTTTTATGCATATAAATACGAAGGCTATTCCCTAAGACCGTAAAAATAATAACGACAATGTCATCAAACGCTCCAAAGTTTACAAATGATTTATTTGTAGTGCTTAATCGTGACGAATTAAAAAAATATAGTGACCTAAGTGATGAAAAAATAAAAATTAAATGATTACAATTAAAATGTAACATTTGTTTTGAATTTTAAAACTAGATGAAAATATTTTTTATCATAGAATCTTAAGTATCATTTAGGATATCTAAGAATGAACAAACATACGCATTTGCATTTTTAAAATATATTATTATATTAAAATTGATCTTGAAGGACTTTTAAAATGAACCCGAACATATAAAGAGGCAATTAATGCGTTTAATTCGTAATGTGGTATTTGTAACGTGTTATATGTCTATAGTCCGTGTATATATGACATGGTAAATCATTCTGATTAAAAAAATAAGTAGACCTAAAAATCTATAGACTAGTATAGAGACATGTTTCTTTTTTTTCAGATTGGCGAAGTTCGTGGACACGTTTGGTGCGAGGCCCTCCGGCTCAGAAGTACTCGAACGCTCCATCGATTACATGATAGAACTCACAAAAGCCGAGGAAATTCACGATATCGTCACTGAGGAGCTGGAGGTAATTTAATACCCGATTAATATTGTATGTTACTTTGTACATAGTTGTCTCTTCTATCTAACCTTCTTTGATGTACCAGCCGATTTCAGGATATATCAGAAGAAAAATACAAAAAAATGATGAAAATTATCAGTAATATCTTATTGACAATTTTTAGCGAAATTCATGGGTCAGTTACGTGTCCTATTCTAAATATATTTGAATTTAGTTGGAAATCATCATTTTCATTTGTTCTATCTTAGTTTATTGATACGAGTTATATAGATACAGATGTCCAAAGTCAAAGTAACATAAGTAATGTTTGGGAATAGAAATGTGTGTAGCTTTTTGATTGATTGACATTGAGTCAACGATGAAAATCAATGTAAATGATTTTTACCGGTGCTGGGGTATTTCCATTGTACAGTAAAAATATATTTTATTTAAAATATTAATTGTATATTACATGTATTTCCAGGTTCCACACTGGGTAAGAGGAGAGGAGAAAATACAAATGTTAGAACCAAGAATGAAAGAAATGGCTCTTTTGGGTCTCGGACGGAGTGTTAGTACACCACCTGAAGGAATCACGGCCGAAGTCATCGTGTTCAATCATTTCTCAATGTTAGAAGCAGCTTCTGTAGACGATGTAAAAGGAAAAATAGTATTATTTGATCCAGTATTCACGACGTACGGTGAAACTGTAACTTACAGATCTCAAGGTGCAACAAAAGCTGCAGAAAAAGGAGCTGTAGCGTCTCTATTAAGATCTGTTGCACCATTTTCTATTAATTCGCCTCATACAGGATCTCAAACTTATGGAGATAATGTACCGCAGATACCAACTGCGGCTATCACGATCGAAGATGCTGATATGATAAGGAGATTTCAAAATCGTGGCGTCAAAGTTGTTTTGAACATTAAAATGTCCTCGACCTTTGATACGAAGATTTCACGTAATACCATAATCGATTTGAAAGGCACTAAGAATCCAGAAAAACATGTTATTGTTTCCGGTCATATAGATAGCTGGGATGTAGGCCAAGGTGCTATGGATGACGGTGGTGGCCTTTTCGTCAGTTGGGCAGTACCTGTTATTCTAAAACGTCTCAACTTAAGACCTAGAAGGACAATCAAGTCTATTTTCTGGACTGCTGAGGAATTAGGTTTAGTTGGTGCGTACGCGTACGAAGAGAAACACAGGAATAATAGTCACAATATTAACTTTATTATGGAATCAGATGAAGGGACATTTGCACCTCTAGGATTAGCAGTTGCTGGGTCTCAAGAAGCCCGCTGTATTGTTGCGGAAGTTTTGAAATTATTTGAATCGATAAATGCATCGACGTTAGTGGAGTCTGATAGCCCTGGATCTGACATTGCCGTCATTATTCAAACAGGAGTTCCAGGCGCTAGTCTCCACAACGCCAATGAACGTTACTTTTGGTTCCACCACACAGAAGGGGATACTATGAATGTGGAGAGTCCTGAGGAACTTGATTTAGGAGCTGCTTTCTGGACAGCAGTTGCATACATAATTGCAGATATATCAGTAGATATCCCACGTTAAAGCATAAAATTTGAAAAAATACATATTTGAAAGTACTTCGTTGATTTTCCTTACGCTACATATAAATCGCTTTATCTTAAAGAAATATCAAATAAATCAATAAGTAGGGAACGATTACTTTTATCTATGGGATATTCCATTTTAGGATCGGACCTCCAGGGAGCCGTAACCGTAGAGAGTATTATAAAGATATTTTTTTCGACAGCCCTATAAGAGTTTGCTTTACCAAATGCGATTCACCTTCCGATAAAGGTCCTAAATTATGTTATCGGTTCACAGCCATTGTAATAAAAGTAAGTCTCGTTCTTCAATATGAGAGTAGTGTCGGGAGATGCTTTTTTATATTGAACCTATTTTGTTTGAGACATTTTGTCCCAAGTGCCATTGACTTCAAGCCATTCACTTCTCACGTAGCTTCTCGTGTAAAATATGTTAAAGTACAAAACAAAAAAGACATAAAGAAAAAAATTAAGATCTAATTTCGTGATCTTAGATTAGATTTCTACTGATATGACGTAAGTAGGTAGGATATTTTATTTATATGATCGAAGTAGCAAACGAGCTTACAGTCCACCTAATGGTAAGTGGGCACTGCCGCCCATGGACATCTGTACTCAACCCCAGATAAGATCTAGGTTCTATCTGAGGTTTACCACAGATGCGTTGTTACGTCTGAGGACTGAGTTGGAACTCCTCGGATATTTGTTATCACACCCTTCAGAACAGACCAGTGCTTAACACTGTTATTATAAGGCAAAAATAGGTGTGGCGGTGATGCCGCCGGAATAGAATTACATAGGGTTCTACCACCCTTTGATATACATTATACATAGAAAGTCGTAGACAGAATTCCCTAATAATTGAGAGAAGATCAGCATAATTTGCAAAAAATTTCATTGATTGTTTATAAATAGTACATTACGATACGGGTGAACTAAGTTGCCTATTACTGCACGGCGTGAAGTTAGCGCCCGAGCGAGGGTGCTAAACGCCGTGCATAATAGGCAACTTAGGTCACTAGTATCGTATTTTATTTTATGGTACGCGTGACGTAAGTCCGCTCGCATGCGGTAAGGCGTGCGTGAAGTGCGGGCTTAGGTCACACTGTGCTATAAAATAATTTATTTCACCCCGACGTGTTCCGACAATGCTTTTAATCAAACAAATTGATGGCCAGACAAACTCCTTGTACATTGATAGATGAGTAACTCGGAGGAATATAAATGAGTCTAAATATCTACTTTTCCTTGTTTACACTTGTAAGAACCTTATAAAGAAACAAACTTATAGAGAACTTTGAAATTGAGTCGAGTAAATGTTATTACTATAAAAGGTTACAATAACTTCTATGTAACCTTTTCCGTTAGTGTGTATATAAATTTTGCATATTTTAATTAAAATATCACATCCTTAAATTATATAAATAAAAGATTACTGTAATAACAGCAAAGCTTACAAGTATCTCGATTTAATTGAAATAAATGTGTCTACTTTTTTTGTAATTGATTTGTAATGACAACCCGCGTGGCAGAACGGTTACCATACTGGTCTGACGCGCAATGGGTCTTGGGTTCGATTTCCTGCACATACATCTAAATGATGAATTTAGATTCCTATTCTAGGTCTGTGTGATTGTGTATTCATGAATGTGTTTCCATGGCACCCACGACACAGGAGAAAATCCTACTATGAGGCTATGAGCGTAGAAAGCGTTTTAAGTTTTTTTTTAATTTTAATTAAGTAACTTTAATATCTGTTAGTTTAACTTTAATATTTGATACCGCATAATTTTAGTTTGTAATAAATTGTAAAGCGAAGAAATTTTAACTTTACTTTTGTGTTGTATACTTCATGCTCCTTGCTGCTTTCATTGAAACAAAAAGAAAATTTCACGATGCGTTAGCGAAAACGGACGCGATAACAACTCCGGAGGATTTAAATACTTTTTATTATTCCAGTTTGTCTTCCAAACAATGGTCAGGACCTTTTGTTCTGCACCTGATAAATGAAGATAAGGTTTATTTAGAAGTTAAGGCTTTCGGGCATAATTAAGACGTCGTTTTTATATTTCCAAGTTTCGTGTTTATAAAGTTTTTTTTTTTTAAATAAAGTGTACTCTATTAAAAAAATAAATACTTATAAGTGGTCAGTGTTAGTGATGAAATAAAATCAGTCTTTGAAGTCTTTTAAAAAGAGACTCAATAAGTCAGTCTTTTTAGCTGTAAGACTCACATCCAAATATTAAAACTAAAAGGGTGTGTCAAACCATGCAGATTTACAATTGGCCTATACAATATTCGATAATATCATTGTCTTGGTCAAAGACCAATTCATAGAGTTCATGTACCTTAAGAAGGGGCATAGTTGAAGAATCAATTGTTTCGTTACAGTAGCATAAAACATTATCTAAACTTTCTACGAAGAAAATGATAGCTTTTTTACTTTATAAACTAAGTCAATTGAAGTTTAGAATGAACGCCACTTGAGTGGCGAGAAACTTCTTATCTTGCGCGGTTGTTGCACGCTAACTAAGGCTTAGATTAAGGCATTGTTTCTCAACCGCTATATTGTGTGGAACGGGAGACATACTTATAGAACTTAGTCCACAGGAATATTACAGTATCTGTGGCTGATTTTTGATAGGATTCTAATCTATGTATAAGCACAACACAGTAGCCCTTAACACTAACATTATTAAGCTGAGCAGATGTATAGAAAGTGCCACCAGAATAGAAACATAAAGCGTTACTTATTGCGTAATGTAAGCTGTTAAAACGAATTCTATACACCAATTTTCAATACACGGAAATAAATCGGAAAAGTTTAGAAACATCTCTTTGAGATTTGAACCTCTGACCTAAAACGTAGAACGCCGAAATCCACACCATTAATACATTACTGCTATATATAAATTTATCTTGTTAGCCACTTAAGTAATTAAAGCGAATCGAAGTTTAAATAAACTCCAGTAAGTTTAGCGGGGTGAACAACTTCTTATCGTGCTCTCGGTGCACGTTCGGCCTTTGCTAACTTAGCTTCTTTGTAGTTGCTAATTAATTATAAATAGGAACTACTTTTGTTATAAGCACGGAATGATTTTTAAGTAATATTAAGAGCTGATGAACATGCAATCTATGTTAAGTGTATTTTAATAATGGAATTAGGGTAGGAGTGTAGTATACGTGACGGAAAGTGGAAATTATGTCCGAATTCTACGTAAGTTACAGAGACATTGTTAGGGCAGTAAGGGGTGACAATCGCTGACCACCGGCGACGGTCGTCCACATGAACTGTCGCATGTGTTATATACCTAAATTTTAATACTTCGTGTTTGTGTCTCTGTCGTACCGCAGTCTTCAAACAAGAATACACTTCATGTTTTATTAGGCAAAAATAGGGATCATTGTTATTTACTTACACAATATGTTAAAGAAATAGAAATAGAACGAACGGTTTACTCAAAGTGGGGCAAAACTGCGTTCGTACCTTTGTACACGTCTCTTCATAATATTGATTGTTGCCCTGTTCAGTATCAAACGGCCTGCTCAAAGCCGAGTAAAATTACGTTCCTACCTTTGAAGACGTCTTTTCATAAGGCTACGTCCTGAGTGGGCAATTTAAAGTGCGATTGTCACGCGATCTGATGCGGTAACAGTAATACAATGCGAATGATGCAGCGGAGAGACGCCAGTAGTTCACGATGATCAGAAGATCGACGTGAACGCGAATTGCGCGCCACCGTTACTATTGGGTAATGGAGGTAGGTACATAGCCCAATATAATATATGTGGCACTGTCTGGGTGACAGGTAACATAATATGATAAATCGGGTGAATATGTCAAACCAAGCCGTGAGTTTCGCCGTGATCACGATCCATGAAACCGGGTCGAAATATCGGCAATTAAGAAATTAAATCCGCGTATCGTGAGTACCAGTTACATATTATAATATATCAAACCAAGTCAACGTTCACTTCGCTCCGCTCCGCACCGCATCCCCCCGCATTTGCGTTAGGCTATGTAGGACTTTTCAATAGGTATGTTGCATAGATACATACCATAGATATGCCCGCTCCATACTTCAGACGCGCGAACCTATGTTTGCCTTTTAATCAGCGACTTTCGCTAGACTGCGGC
>DWPV01007526.1:0-10648 GCA_018251915.1 Urbanus proteus proteus
TGTCCTTGTCTTGTGTGTTGTCCATGGCACCCACGACACAGGAGAAAAATCCTACTGTGGGGCTATGAGTGTGAAGCATTTATTCATATTTATTTATTTATTGTAACATGATTACCCATTATAAAACAAATGCAGTTATCTTTTTTGATTGTTTTGGGGCTCCCACAAAAATTTCGCTATTCAAAAGGGCTCCGCCACCAAAAAAGTTTGTGAACCACTGGTATAGATTAATTGTCACCTATCTACTGACCACACAAGACATTGCTTACCATTGTAGCTTGAGATCTACATGAACTGCGAAGCTACAAGCTTTGACGACCCCGTGGCGGAGTGGTTACCATACTGGTCAGACGCGCAGTTGGTCCCAGGTTCGATTCCCGGCTAGACAGATATCTTAAGTTTGGATTTCTGTTCTGGGTCTGGGTGTTTGTTTATTTGTCTTTGTGTGTCAATGGCACCTAGGACTCAGGAGAAAATCCTCAAACTCAGGGCTATGTGTGTAGAAAGCGTTTTTTTTATAAATTTGGTTAATGCTACTCTTGAAAATAACAAATTCTATAGTTTCCTAGAATGGAGATAACCAAGTTTGATATTTAACTACAGAAGTAAATTCTTAATAAAATTTGATATAGGTATGCAAAGTGATGGTTAGGGATTTCTGATTGGGGAATATAATTAGATTCTGATTGCAATGGGCACCAGGGACTTGATCAGAGGAGAAATGGGTAGAAATGAGAATATTTGACCGACAAAACTGTATGGTCCAATGAAGCTCCAGCTCCACATGTTCTTACACAGTAGTTAGTATAAGCTTACATTGCACATGAAACATTTCTTTTTAAAAGATATGTGTTATGGAGTTTCTTGCGCCACTTCTTCTCCATAACTAAACACCTTCCGAAGTGGTGGTAGAAGAAAAATATTATTGACGTTCAAAAAGTATTCTGTAAAGAATCCACTTTGAATAAAATATTTTTGATTTTAATTTTGATTTTGATAAGCTGTTTTCTAAGTTGTTAACTTATGTCTCACTGCTGGGCTTAGGTCTTTCAGTGTCAGGCTTAAGTACTTTAAGTACTTTAATCTATCGCAGTCCTCAGGGGTAGCAACGCATCTGTGGTCAACATCAGGTAGGATCTTGGTCTGATCTGGGGTTGATTTCAGATTTCCATGGGCGGCAGTGGCCACTTACGATCAGGTGGACTGCATGCTCGTTTGCTACTTCGATCATATGAAAAAAAGACGCTGGTCAAATGAAGTGTTGTTTTCTTAGTAATCAGTTTTGTCTCACTGTGGGTCATATCCTTTCAGAGTATCGTGTTTGGGCACTTTAGGCCTTAGTCCACCAGCCTTGATAAGGACAGTCCCATTACTGGGCTCAAGTTTCTTTTCCTAGTTAAAAGGACTTAGGCCATTGTCCACCACGCTGGAAAAGTGCGCATAGGTAATTTCTAGCGAATTTGAGAACTTGTTTTAAAGAAGTCGGGCGTGCAGGTTTCGCGATGTTTTCCTTGTCCGTCGTAATAAGTTATTAATTTTTATTTCGCAGATATGCGAAAAGTTAGGTTACTTAGGATGATTCGAACCTCGGAACATCAGACTGAGTGAGGCCTATCCTATACCAGGCGTGGAAACATAATTATAAACTAGTAATTTATTTCACGATAGCAAAATAAAAACAATACAATGCATAATTGCATTCAATTTTAATTACCGATTTTCTCATAAAATAAATTAATTTCAATATAAGTATGTACTTACATTAAATATGAATTTTTAATATAATATATAATTATATATGCGAAATTATAAAACAAAAGAGCTTTTATAGATACATACTTGTATTAATTACAATAACGGAATCCACGCGAGTCCATGACCATTTAAAACTAGTTTATTACTTAAGTTACATAAAAATTATAGCTAATTAACATGTGTAACTGATTAATTTATCTTTGTGCCATAAATAGCGCATAATGGCCAATAAATTAATACATTTATTGCTGTCAATTGCAATCGATATTAAGTTTTTGCGTGCACCGGACGCGATGTTACAGTTGTTCAGGAAAATGGCAATTTAATTGTCATTTTTATTACATTGACACATCTTGACTACGTATGGAGTTATTAACATTATTTAAGCGTGTCCTAGAATACCTTCCCCCTTTTAAAAGAACCCTGTTCGTAAAAATAGATCTACAAAGTTAAGCGCGTCGGAACGGTTTTGATGACCCGCGGTCAACATACCGGTCTGATGCGTGAGTCCCGGGTTCGATTCATTCTGGGTCTGGGTGTTTGTGTATTCGTCTTTGTATGTCCATGGCACCGACGAGACGGTAGGAAATTTAAGTTTGGGGCTATGAGTGTGGTAGCGTTATCTATACAAGTAAATGAAATTGAAATGTCTGTTTGCGATTTCAAAATAACAACTTTTTACTCAATGCATATGACATAAACATGATATCTATAACAAAAAATTCAATTAAAAATAAATTTGTCTGTCTGTTTGTCTAAAGTAACATTTTAAACGGGTGGACTGATTTTAACGAGACTTTCATTGAAAGATAGCTGAAGGTCTAAGGCGTAACATAGGCTACTTTAATTTTCAAAAAATCCAATAGTGCGCGCCCCACACGCACCCGCGCGCCTTCGCGGGAGCGCTGAGTACCACTTATGTTTAAAATATGTATCCCTTTTAATTTCTTTAACACGGGTGAAACCGCGGGGCTCAGCTAGTTTATTTCTATATGTGTCATATATTTATCGCTTCCTCTCTTCCAGTGGATGTCGTAGGAGGCGACTAAAGGTCAAAATACAGAAGATAGGCAGTAGCGTCTTTCTGTGTAACATCAACACCCACTGCGGCCATCAATAAATATGCAGGCGTGACTATTAACATTACCACTATTATGGTCTTTGACCAGCAATGAAACTCAAAAAGCTAATGGATTCTGTAAATGTAAATAAATGTTAAAAAATAAATGTAACTTAAAAAATGACCTATTGATTGTATGTAAATAGATACGCCCCTTTTCTTTTTTTATTATAAAAAAACTAGTTTTGTAAAAAAATCATATGCGCCCTACAGATTGTAAAAAATAGTCTATTTATATATCTAGGCCTTAGTCCTTTATCACGTGACGTATTTTATAGAGCATAGATTATGTGTTCTGTGTAAAGTATGATGTCTGATGGAGTGATGTTCTACGAGTAGTTTGTGGTAGGGCAGAGTAGGTACACAAATTATTCAGGCTTCTCAAGGGTCTCAACGCATGTGTGACCTCTTGATTCTAATTATACTTAGGACTAGCTGATCCCCGTGGTTTCATCTGCGTTAAAGAAGTAAAACCAACATATTTGAACATATCAATTTAATAGGCCAACCATAACAATTTAATAGCCAGGATGTCCTGCTACATGCGCGTGCAGCGCGCGTTAATGTATTTTTCAGAAATTAAAGCAGCCTATGTTACGACTTAGACTTTCAACTATATACTAGTGAAAGTCCTGTCAAAATCAGTCCAGCCGTTTAGAAGATTACCTCAGCCAAACAGACAGACATACAGTAGCAGTCAGTACTGCTATAAGGTGTACTTATTATACTATAGAAATATTAAGTGGGCATTAGTAGTATAGGTAGGTACGTAACGGTGTGGTAAGGAAGATACTTATCCGGGGAGTTCCAACTTAGTCCTCAGGGGAAGCAGCGAATTTATTGCCAACATTAGTGTGTTCTTATCTGGGGTTGATTACAGATGTCCATGGGCGGTAGTGGCCACTTCCCATCCGGTGGAGGCATGCTCGTTTGCTACTTGAATCCTATAAAATAAAAAATATAACACATGGTAGACGGAAACTGCTGTGGTGGTGATGCTTCGAGAATCAAACCTCATAAACTCCTACCTTTAATCTGCTTACTTGTCGCTTCATAAAAAAGTAAGAAAAACATCTTCAGATCAAAAAGCCTCACTTTTATTGATCAAATAGTTTTAGTAACTACTTTTTTCATTAACATAAAACACAAGACACCAAATTTTATCCCAACAAAGTTTTTATCCGCAAATTAATTCTAGCTATTGTTAGCAGGCGTAGAAATCGAATAGAAATCTGTTCGCAAAATTGAAAATATTTTTTGGTTGAGACAATACTTTTTTGGATAAAACTTGCAAAAAATCTATAAATTCCACTTTAAGGAGTACCGCTTTAGTCTTGTTATGCTAGACTTAGTGTAAAAACTAAATACTTTTGTTCTAATAACGATGCATTCAGCTTTGTTTGAATTTTTTAATCAGAAAAAGTAGCTTTTTGAACTCAATATTTCCTTCATCTTATGATATTTTGAAGGTGGTAGAACCTCATGTTGTTCGACTGCGGCGGCACCACCGCCACACCTAATTCTGCCTTATAACAACTGTTCAGCGCTGCTGTGTTCTGGCTTGACGGGTGTGGTCAGGGAGACAGACTTATCCGAGGCGTTCCATCTCAGTCCTCAGGGGAAGCAACACACCTGTGGTCAACCTGAGGTATGACCGTGATCATATCTAGGGTTGATTACAAATGCCCACGGGCGGCAGTGGTCACTTACCATCAGGTGGACTGCAAGCTCGTTTGTTACTCACATGTTATAAAAAAAAATTGGAACTGGTTTGAAAATGTACATGGGGCGTTTCAACTTAGTTCTTAGGTTAGCTACGCTGTGGCTATCCCTAGGTAAGACCTTTATCGTATCTGGAGTGGATTTTTGAAGGTGGTAGAGCACTTTGTGGTTCGACTCCGGCGACACCACCGTCTCACTTATTTCTGCCTTACAGCAGCAGTGAGCGCTGCTATGTTCTGCTTTGACGAGTGTGATAGGGGAGACATACTTATTCGAGGCTATCCAACTTAGTCCGCAAAAAAAAATGGTTAGCGACGCATCTGTGGCTGACTGTGTTCTATAGTCTGTCAGATTGGACTGTGATCTTTTTTGGGGTTGATTAGATATTCACAAGCGGCAGTGGCCACTTCCCATTTGGTGCGCTACACACTCGTTTGCCACTACTCTTCCATATGAAAAAAACACCTTTAAAAAATCGACGAGCGTCAGTGGCCACATACCATGTGCACTCCATGCTCGTTAATTTCATATTATAAAGGAAGGAACTATATTTCTATACGAAGCCGTAACAGTCCTCATAACTGCAGTCTGACTTTAACTTCGTAATGAACGATGCGGGAATACCTTTCATACATAGATATGGGAATTTTCTATTCCATAAAGAAGTTCTCTAATGCATTATCCGAAACTATAAGTTATAGCGAAGAAGCATTGCCGTAGCGTCAGCAAAATAAAGGTAGGAAGCGATAGCAAAAAAATTGACGTTTTTACGAGTATAATTTTAATGTTTTTTTTAAAGTATAATTACGGTTTTCATTTCTATTGTCGTTTTTTAAAGTAGGTATGTACCTATTTTTTTCTCTTAATAAATAACTCTTATTTAATATCGAAAAGTGGTGATTTACCGTATACAGTTTTGATTTGTCCTAATTTATTTATACAACAATAATTAAATAAAAACAAAGAACCTAAAAATAAACTGGCAACAAAAAGTTGGCAATATTTATTGGGAGTTGGAAAAAGATTGTTTGCCTTTAAAAATGTTCTCTATTTAATATTCAAAGATAGATTTAAAATTTAGCGCAGACATTTTTACCACCTCATTCACTTGTTGTTATGTAAAAAAAATAAATGAAGAATGAAAAAATCGAAATCGATTATCATATTTGCAAACGGTACTTTAGAACAGAAAAAACATAAGAGTAACATAATTATATTATTCAAGTCCTTTCTTTTAAGAATACATGAGAGTAAGTTTCAGTGAGCCTATGAAATGCTATAATTCTCTTTTTATACTAAAAATCAGGAAATACTTCACCAAAATTACTTTTGATAAGATTGGTAAGATTTTGCTCTATGTATGAAATGTTCTGAAATAAATTCATAGAATATTTTATACATTTTCTGACCGTACCAGGCTTGTGTGTACCGCTGGCCGAAAACAAGAACGTATTCCTGAAGTATTTTTAATTTTATTTGATTTAATGTTGGTAAAATTATTAATTCTATTGTTATGGAATACTGCCATCTCTATTTCTGGCTTATAACAGAGTAAAGCTCTCCTCGTGTATAATAGTGATGCTACAATCAACTAACAGGTTTTAAGGTGAGAGCCCTTTGTGCCACACCTGTTTCTGCCTAATAATCGCAGTGTTCAGCGCTGCTGTGTCGTGGTTTGAAGGGTGTGGTAGGGAAGACATACTAATCCGAGGCATCAACACTCACAGCCACACTCTTTCATCACGATAGAACTGTCTCACTCTAGAAGCAGATTTGACTATAGCTCCTCCGTTGACCATTACACCACCTCTCAAATGTTAGAACGAGTAACATAAGTGGGCATATTTGTCTGGTGCATATAAAAATGTTTAATATAAATTGTAACTATGGCCATATACTTCGAGTAACAGTAAGTTAAAAATTGATGACGATTTTAAAACGTATAAAAAACAAAAATAATCCCTATTCAATTTTTATTAAACAAAATTTCATTTTATTTCAAAGTTAAACATTAAATAGGAGTGTTGTTCAATGCTTACGTTTAAAATAAAACACCTACAATACTTTGAATAACCTTTTGAAGTTTATATTAATATTTTTATTTACACATCATATTTTATTTTCCACTAAGTGTACCAACTCGCGTGCTATAAGGGCGTAAGTACGATATGAGCTGTGCTTTATACGTACACGCATTTGGATGTGTGAGTTTACAGGGATATAGGATTTTAAAACTAGATGTGTCTGATACTTCAAAGAACGCTGCTGTTCGACTCTATGTCACCAGTACGCACTTATTCTGCCTTATAATAATGTTAAGTATTTCTGTAGTCTGGTTTGAATGGTAAGGGAGATATATTATGTTATCTGAGTGAAAGTTAGTGCTCAGGAGACGATTTGTGACCGATTCGCAGATGATCATGGACGACATTAAACACTTGCCAAGTAGATAAAAAGCAAAGTCAAAATTATAAGGCAATAGTCTTACTAACAATGAGAATTGAGGCTTAGTTGGAACGCCTCGTATACGCCTCATACCGTACTCTTAAAACTAGAACCTAGCAGAGTTTAACAATGCTGTTATTAGGCAGAAAATACATAGGTACATAGGTGTGTATTTGCCTCTTTGGAGCTAAACCACAAAGTATTTATCATAAGAAACATGTGAGGGTGCCTGGAATACCATAATGGGTTCTGCCACCTTCAGATTACTTAAACATATCAAGTTAAAATAAAAAAAACACTAAAACACACGTATAGATATATTAAAAAAGAGAGAGATAAAAAATCATAGTGTGAGAAGGAAATTAACCTCGTCTACAAAATTATCATAATATAAGTGCCATATCTAGTTTAGTACTCATTTCTAACATCTACGTCAATACTTCATACGATACGGGAAGGTGCAACACACACGTTAGCGTCTACTCGCTCTAGGAATAGCTCATACTAAAATACGTGGAGACGATGTTAGTACTAAATATTTTATTAATTATATAATATTTTATATGACTACCATACTATTACTGCTTAAAATAAGTAAAATATATTTATGTAATAAGCTTACATAAATAATAAAGTAAAATAAAGATAAAGAGGAATCATATGTGGACCAAATATAGATCGAACTAGCCTTACCTATTTTTAATATCATCGAGAAACAAAACCATTTGTGATTGACTTCAGATAGAATTCTTGCTCTACATGAATTCGCTACTGATGTCTCTGGGCGGCAGTGCCCACTCACCATTAGTTCATTCTAATAAAAACGATGGATTGTACGCTCGTTTAATGAATGTAAGTCAAAAAAATGTGGTGACATAACCGCAGTCCACGCAGAGGAAACAGATGCCCCTTCAAAGAAGTTAATGGAATTATAACAACTATTCCATTATCATACAAGCTATTACACGCTTTACCACGTATATGTAACATTGTACTAGTGTTACGAATATTCGCATTCGTATTCGCGAATATTCGCATAATCTTTCACATTCGCATTCGCAAGAAACGATGCGAATGTTTTGCGAATATAATATACTATTTTGTACAGCCCGCTTTTATTTTTTGTCGCTAAATATTTGCGTGGTATAATATAACGTGGTATAATATAATATATAGGAGGTAAGCATCCTATGTTCCTATTGACTCTTTACTAACTGCAACGAACTAGAATGTCATTTTTTACTGATTATGACAATCCATTAAATTTTGACAGAAAGGATTGTATTTTTAATTCCAAGCTCAGAATATTGGGGAAAAAAGAATAAAATATAGCATTCTAATTAAATAGAATTTTGTTTTGTTTTTTTTTTTTTAACGAAGGTCCTTTCTATTATTATGTAATATTTTTAATCCTTTTAAATAATTTCATATTTTATAAGTAAATTATATTTCAAACTTCTATCGTGAAAGAAACTTACCAGCTTAGGACAAACTCAATAATGTTTTGTATAATTTGTATCGTGTTTCGTAAGACCAAACGGACAGACATGTTTTATATACGTAGACAGCTAACCTTCCAATCCTATTAACATATACCATACAATAATAAGCTAAACACCCATATATGTTACGGGCAATTATCACTTCAACTAGGCTTTAATAAATCTTATTTCCTTTTTCACACTCCACAGACATCTCCATTTTCTTACCTATCATTTTTTTCTTAATCATACCTGACATACAATTGACATGATAATGTTGTTTGTATGGAGTGTGGCCATTTGGCGAAGTTATAAATGTCTGTTGGATGTTAGTTTTTTAATTACCTATGTCTTACTTTTTAAATTATCGGCAGAGTTAATTGACACTATTGCTAATGATAAGCTCAAAATAAAGCGGTGAATTAATCAGTTTCGTTGTTAGAAAATTATTTGAGCAGAGTAGACAATGACATGTGCGCAGATTACATTAACTAGTCCCAGATCAGATTTAAATTCTATCTAAGGTCAACCACAGATGCATTGCCTGCTCCTGAAGATTAAGTGAAATGAGGCATTGGCTATCGATTCAAATTTTAAGGATCTTCCACGATCTTTTCACGATCGATTTTAAAATAAGTAGGCACATGTCTGTAGTTCCATAACAGTTCATAGTCTCTTTAAAGATAACATTAGAAAATATATTATTGGCCTACAAAAATATTTTATGTGACATTAATCCTAAACATAAACACAGATACAGGATATTAGAAACAAACTTTTTTAGTACTAACAACTCTCCACACATCTCCATAGCATCGGTCGCACACGAACATAGAAACACATAGAGGCGCACCTGTGTGGGCACTCGTCTTGAGAATAATATATTTTTGTTGCTTTTATATATTTTTTACCCGCCGTATTTTATATTTTTCCTATGTGTACTACATACGAAGTTTAGAGCCATTTTTTCTTTTTGCCTCCACTGCAGTTTTATGTACCTATTTCTTTTATTCCTATCTGGAGTACTGTAAAATTGGGCGTTATTCTATGGCGCTTTTAAAATATATTTTTTATAAGAAATGAATGGCTTCTATGTTATATTTTGTTCTTGGAGCTTACTTTAGCACTTTTGTGCGTTTTATGGTAATGAAACGGGCGCTTATTCATTAAGTGGCGTTTTCATGTTGCAGTAGTTGTAAGAATATACCATCTCAAAGGTCTGGGTTTGAATAGCAATACGCTGCTTTGATTTTTTTAGTATTGTATTATTTCTACTAAATTGCAGTTACTAAATTTATTATCACTACATAGTATAAAAAAGTCGCTATCTGTCTGTCCCTATGTATGCTTAGATCTTTATAAATACGCCTCGGATTTTGACGTTTTTTAATAGATAAAGTGGTTCAGGGGGGAGGCTTTTATGTAATTTACCTAGGGCATATGAAGCCGCGAGCAAAAGCTAGTTCTTTATAATAGAGTGGTAAACGAGCATGCAACCCACCTGATGGTAAATAGCCACTGCCATTGATAACTGTGATCGACTCCAGATAAGATTAGCCTTATGTGATGACCATAGACGCGTTGCTACCCCTGAGGACTAAGTTGGAACCTCTCAAATATAATGTGCATTGCCACATTCTTCAAACTAGAAAACAACAGCCCTTAACACTGCATTTTAATTTTAAAAAGACGCTTTCTACATACATAGCCCCACAGTTGGGTTTTCTCCTGTGTCGTGGGTGCCATGGAGACCCAAAGGCGAATACACAAACACAGAACCAGAACAGAAATCTAAACTCATAATTCAGATTTCTGTTTAACCAGGAATCGAACCCGGGACCCACTGCAAGTTATATCGGTATAGTAACCGCTTCGCCACGCGGGCCGTCAAATTATCGTTATTACTTTTAATAAAATATTGGTTTTTAATTAATATATTTGTATATTTAATACATTTTATTACTAATATGAAAAACGGATATTGTTACTTTACCTTGCATTTTTTTAAATAATCAAGTCATATTACTATAAATAATCAAACAGTGACAAAACATAGGCACATATATCCGGAATGAAAAGTATAACTAAAAAAATATTTAACCACAAAACTGCTGGCATTCAGAAG
>DWPV01007527.1:0-10647 GCA_018251915.1 Urbanus proteus proteus
ATGTACGAATCCTATTTATTTATTTAACAAAATCCACAACTACAAAAAAATATATACAATACTCTACATGTTAAACTAATTAGCGAATTACGGATTTACATAAGAAGAATTGTGTGTAATGCTATAAATGCATATGAAAATATACACGATAGGTACTTATAAAAAAAATACAATTATAAAAAATTGTCTGTCTGTTTGACTGAGATAATCTCTTAAACGGCTGGACCTACTTTGACGGGACTTTCACTGGAAGATAGCTGAAGGTTTAAGGCGTAACATAGGAACATCCAGCGGTGTACTCACTTGAAGTTGGCGTCCTGCAGCAGCTTGGCGATGACGCTCTCGATGTCCTCGCCGACGTAGCCGGCCTGCGTGAGCGTGGTGCAGTCGCAGATCGCGAACGGCACGTCCAGGCACTGCGCGATCGTCTGCGCGAGCAGCGTCTTACCTGCGAACACACACACATAGACAATAAAAAAAATTAAAAACAAATAATTCATAGCTACTGTAGGCGACGCAATGGATATTTTACTGTTAATATTATTTTCGTTCAATTTTATTTTATTCCTTTATATTTTTTAATTTGTATTGTTATTTTATTAGTACTGCCACACATTTGTTGATGTAAATATAAAAAAGAAACTGTAAAAAAGAACACATTCGTTCTAAACAAAAGACGATCGTAGTAGTCTGGTGATAGTTCTCGAGCGAATAAAAATTGTAACTTCGCAATAAGCTGTTTTATTATAAAACGCGGAAGATAGTGTGTATGTTATCTACAGCTACTTTAAGCATAATTTTAATGAGCCTTTTATAGTTCGACCCCAGCGGAGCTCCCGCCGCACCAACTTTTGCATCACAATGATAATGGCAGGTTGGAAGGAAGTCAACCTCAGGTAAGACTATTCTTGTCTAAGGATGATTGCCGATGTCCATGAATAGTAGTAGTTACTAACCATCCGATAGATAGATCGCATCCTTTAATCGTTTAATTATAACATAAAGCAACGTCAATGTCTACGTAACATAGCCAAAAAACTACGCTAATTTCATGTATTTATACACACATACTGACACAAAACTAGCGTAGTTTTTTGCCAGTACCTTTAGTTTATTTATGCTGACATAATCACTTTTATAACCCGACCATGTTAAAAATGGCTTCTTTATTTTGTTAGGAATGATAGATCTACCGACTTTATTTATCGGAGTTAAAAAGTATAGACTATGCATATAGAGCATATCAAAACTGCAGTTTTAACACGTCAGTTAATTATTACACAACACAGTCATAACGCGTATTACTGGTGGGAATAAAAGGTAATGTATCGGAACTAATAAAGCCATTAACAAACGTCCGACCGTCGGATGTTATCGCGGAAACACACTGAGCATGACGCTACTATCACATGCTTGTCCATGTGTTGGGGACGTAAGGAATACATTGCTAGTTTAGATAAGCATGTAGGCATAATTTGTTTAATCTTATGAATAATAATAATAAACTATACCAATCATACTAATATTTAAAGGCGAAAGTTTATGATGATGAGTGGGAATATGCTACTCTTTCACGCCAAGGTGAATAGATCTGGCAACTTTTTTTGTCACAGAGATTAAATTAATTATAGTCTTAAATAATATGTAGGCGTAGGGTACTTTAAATCCCGAAAAAAATAATACGGTGAAAGGAGATCTAAAATGATATTTTTTCTAGTAGTAGTTTAGGTTAGGTTAAGATAGCTAATTAAAAAGGCCATTACCATACATCCGTTTGTCGGACGTCACCTCGGCTACACATTGTGCATGACGTGCATTATTATATATGATGGGAACCTAAGGAATTGAAGTTATAGACTGCAATTCAAGATAAATATGCATGACCTTTCTTATCTTATAATAATTATTTTTTTTACAACAATCTTATCTTACTGATATAATAAATTTATTTGTCATTTTAAAAACTAATTTCTGTTTCCGTAATTTCATAAAGAAAATCAACTGCAATATACATATATTTTTAGCATATAAATATAAATCACATAAGAATAACAATATGTACAACTCATATAAGCATAACAATACATTTATTTGAAATATGATATCATATCAGATAATGCATAACAGGCTTTGTTTACAAATACTTATATCAGTATTTGACAGGCAAATACCAATATGATTAGTACGCATAATATCTATAGCATTAGAGATTAGGACATTTGAGATATTACCCACTCATTTTTTATCATTCAGTCTAGGTTTGAATCCTAAACCTACGATATGATATGCATAGTAATGTGTGTGTTTGATATTGTTTTTCACTTGCTTCATGTGAAACCTATCAGCTATGTTCCTCCATAAAAAATGTGTTATATACTAACTCAGTTTGGCATCGCAATGTGACATAACACTGCTGTGTGGCACATTAGGCAGAAATTGTTGTGACGGTGGTGCTCTCCAGAGTCGAATTAGAGTTCTACCATTTTTGAATGCTAGTGGTAGGGTGTGTGACATGTATAATATGTATATGTTGCCTCTGGAGTCAAACCCGTAAGTGTTATACAATTTTAGAACGTTAGTGTTGTATGCGCGTGTGTGTGTATGTGCGTGCATGTGTGTGCTATATGCACAGGCAGTAACACGCAGGCAGGTGTTTGCGTGTGTATGTGTGAACTCTCATGCGTGCTGCGAGCGTTTGTCAGCACATGTTCATGCACGTTCGTTTGTGCATATGCGTGCATGTATGCGTGTGTGCGCGCGCGCGCGAGCTTGTATGTGTGTGTGTGTATGTGTGCATGTATGTGTTTGCATGCATGTATGTGTGTGTGTGTATGCCTGTATGTGTGTGTACGTGTGGTCACACTGACCGCTGCCGGTGGGCCCGAGCAGCAGCACGTTGCTCTTGTCGAGGCGCAGCTCGTGGTGCTGCCGCTCCAGCACCTCGGCGCCGCCGCCGCCGCCGCCCGCGTGGCTCAGGTGCAACAGGTCTGCGAATAAATCACGTCACAGTTATGTTTTGAAACACACTCGCTTAAAAAAACTGCTCTTACTAGTGTGTACTTAACAAGGGTGTACGGGTAACATGATTAAAATATATAGCACTACTCAGGTATTCCTAAGGGGAGAAGGGGGATACGGAGGGAGTAGAGGGGGGATACATTCGCAATTATAATAGATTAGGATTGTATGCTTCAGAGGCTGTAAGTATAAAACTAGGTAGTAGGTATAAAAGTTATTTTTCTATCCTTCACGAGTAGTATCTTTTTTAGGATAAAAGATACTCTATATCGTCTTCTGCACCCCTGGAAATGTGTGTGTAAATTTCATAACGATCGGTTATGTAGTTAAAGAGTGAAGGCCTTACAAAGAAACAAATAAACAGACAAACGGACATTCGCATTTATAATAGATAGAAGTTCGCGAAGCCGCGGGCAAAAACCGGTTCAAACTAATTTGCGTGTAGAATTCTATAAGAGACCCGTGCTCAACTGCAATTGATGAATCTACCTATACAAATTAATAAAATTGGAGTATCTGTTTGTGATTTCAAAGAAACATCTTTTTTCTCAATGCATATGAAAGAATTTTCATGAAAGAATTTTCATATGCATTGAGTAAAAAGTCTGTTTGGCTGAGGTAATCTTCTAAACGACTGGACCGATTTTGACGGCACTTTCACTGGAAAATAGCAGAAGGTCTAAGGCATAACATGTAATTTTGAAACATTAGGGCGCGCACCACGCGCATGCGGGCTCTCTCGCGGGAGAGCGGGGTGTTACCTATGCTTAACGCGGGTGAAACCGCAGGAATCAGCTAGTGAAGCATAAATAGCGATTCAACCAACACACCTAGTCTGTGGGCGTCACTTTCTGAGGGCTTGAAATCACTAGGTACATTGTTCGCTTTGACAGTGCAATTCGATACACTCTCACTTTGATACGCTGTCGAAAATCGAAATCGTAACGCCCGCGACAACTCTCACAATGTACAAAAAGTGGATCACACTTCTTGAAACCGAATATGATTGACCGATAATGTTGGTATCAAATTATTTTCCTGTTGATTGTAATACTGGGAAGAGCTTGAATAAATCGTCAGTTTAATATCAGATTTTTAAATAAAAAGCTTATTTGAAAGATACGAACAGATTATAATATTAAAAATCAAATATATAAGTAAGATATGGTGCTAAAACCCAAATGTGCTTCAAACTTTAAATTTTATCATTGCTATTTTAGCAGCAAGGCTTGAGAAGGACAGAACAACATAATTCCAGAAGGATCATAAGACTGAAGTAATCAGCGACTCTATAAAGTTATAAGTACGTCTAATCCGATTACAAACCCAGGCGAACTGCCTATTGCAGAACCGTCCTATGAAAATATTCAAGACGAGGCCTGAATAACAGTATATCAATATCTACTTATGAATTTCATTTTGATTGCGCTTATGTGAATGCAACTGTCACCGCACAATCACGAGATAAATCAAATGATATGATATAATGCATTCATCATTAAAAAAACAAAAACAATTTGACCTTCCTCGTTCTCCGTTTCAACCTTACCATAGCAACATGGACATCGAAAATCATCTGACGTACCAGAAATGGCCCATCAAAACCAATTGATCCAATTATTCACTGCCGTTTGAATGTCGACGGTCGTTTGTGTGAACTTGAATCTATTAGAAGACAATGGTGGGGTCAATTTTAGTGTTTATTTATTGAACACGTGGGTTTAGTCGTGTTGTTTTCATATGGAAGCGGGGAATAAGTAATGAGAACGTCTGTTACTGACTCCAAACTTCCAAATAGAACGATCATAGACTCATTGCTGTCACTGTAGGCTAAATATGCTTAAAAAAAATATGAAGTTTCCTTTTCAGGAACGTAGTAAACGAGCATATAGTCTACTTCTAGTCTTGTGACACGAATTTCATGATTTTTTGACCCTTTTGTCACAGCTGGTCACATTTGTGAGACCTGCCCCCTTCCCTAGAGTGACGTCACATATTTTTACAAATACATAAAACAATGATATTAAAACAGCAGTTCCAAATTTAGAAATGTGACGTTACGAAATTTAGGACCCCACCCCACCCCTTGTCTCACAATGTCATTCTTAATCGACCCCCTACCTCATCCTTGTGACGTAGTTTATGGGTAACCCCGAAGTCAAGAGTGTCACTCATAGTCTAGATAAAAGAAGAGTCGAGTCTAACCTGGGATAGGTCACAAATGATTTACTGAGTACAAATAACACTACAAAAAAGTCGAAAAACTTTGTTATTAAAATCTTTTAAGACTGTTTCGCTACAAAGAAGAAACGGTGCAACAGACTATATAATTATATGCAAAGCGAGTTAATTAATACGAAGTCATCTCTCATAATTAATATTATATATTTAAGAGGTTATTTACATTGCTACACGTTTTTGCTCCCTGAATTTAGTTTTAGAACCAATAAAAATATTTTCTTTGGTAGATAAATAAATAAATACTCCCAAGGTTAACAAACTCTGGTTTTTAATCGTAAAGGTGAACGCTGAGGTGTGGGAGACGCTTTTATACGTCCTTGAGAGAGCACTGACTTTATCGAGATGAAGTCAAGATGCACGCAATATAAACAAAAAAAGGTGAACCGACTATGGATGATTTTAAAATAATCTTTTCTTAGCAAGATGCCAAGACATAAAAACTTTAATCTGTTTTTGTATGTTCTTAGAAATGTTGCGTATACCTGCTTTTATCTTCATATATTTTTTACTTGTATAATACATGAAACTAAGGTTGTTCAAAGGGGACTATCATTTAACGAAAGCAATAGGCACTATTGGAAACACCGTTCAAAGACGATGTAATTAGGTGTCGCAGAGAGGTTAACAGATGATTTTACCACCATCAGGTTAAAATCAGATTATCCCTTTCTTGGTTTTGTGTTATATAGTTGTTGAGTAAGGGACCGAATCCTTTCCTTCAAGGTTTAACGCCGACTGCAAGGTAGGACTGTTATCTTATCTGGGGGTTATTAGTGATGTTCATGGGCCGCAGTTACCACTTTTTAATATTATGGGAGTAGCAAACGAGCATGCAGTTTACCTGGTAAGTGGCCACTGCCTTGGACATTTGTAATCAACCCCAAATAAGAAGTTACTTACTGGAGTTTGATCACAAATGCGTTGCTACCTCTGAGCGCAAGTTGGAATGCCTCAAATAAGTATGCCACTTACTGAAGAACACTGGCGTTTGTTACTTCAATAAAATAAAAAAAAAAACATTTTTCTTCTCTTTTTCTTACTTCAATAAAAAAAGATTTACCTCTGTGTGTGTGATGCAGGGGATGGTGTGCGTCGGCCGGCGTGCCTTTATTTTTTTTCTTTTCTTTTTCTTACTTCAATAAAATAAAAAAAGATTTACCTCTGTGTGTGTGATGCAGGGGATGGTGTGCGTCGGCCGGCGTGCCGCTGGTGACGTTGTTGTATATGCGCTTGTAGTGGTTGTACACCGCCACCGACAGCACCTTCTTGGCGTACTCCTGCCCCACCACGTGCTTGTTTAGGTACTCGAATATCTTCTTGGGGGGCGGCGGGGGCTTCCTGGAACAATATCGAATAGTTATTAGGAAAGTTCATAGTTTCTTGATTGACGAGTGTTATTCAATTATAAATGATTTTTTGATTGACTGATCTGTACATCATAACAAGTTGGTATTAATTTATAATATTGACGTTCAAATAATAATATTTGCATTTATAATCTTTAATTAATTGTTTAAAATGTACTTTTTGTTATTGTATAATTTATATTGCATTGCCCGTTTGAGATGGGAGTTTGGAAGATTTGATTATTATTAACTTTTTATAATATGGAAATAGAATTTGAATCAGACAAGTCTACTTATATTACCAATCTCGTTAATTTCCGCTTTTACCTCACTCATGAAAATCCGTAGTTCAACTAGCAAAGACCACTGCTGCCCATAGACATCTCACATATTCTTATCAGAATCTTATCAAAAGCTTGGCCGCATATGCGTTGCTACCCCTAAGGATTAAGTAGGAATTCCTCGAATGTCTGTATGTACGTATGTCTCTCAAAAATACTAACAATTTACTAACAGACGGACATGAATTATACTTTTATGGTTAGATTCTACTACAAACAATACCTAATGTTCACATCCATTATTTGTAATGGCTGATAAATTGTGTTATCTTTATCAGGAAACAACTTTGTTTAGAGCAACTCATCAACACAGTGACGTCAATTAACTAATAGCTAAACAGACACGATATAAACCTGTTACTCTGCTTTTTTATAAACTAGATGTTAAAATAATAACAAAAAATTCACCATTTTCAAAATACTAAAACTAATGAAATTACATCACTATTTAAAAATAATGTTAGATAAAGATTTACATAATTCTAAAAAAATCTCTTATAAAACCTACTCTTTAACTACAAAAAAATGTCATATAAAAAGCCGCATAATCTCGCGAAATGAACTTTGTACCATAATCCACAAGGATATAAAAAAACTATTAAGAAAATCTACTTAAAAGTAAAAACCTGCTAAATATTTTAAATGTTCATAAAATGATTTAATCATCTCAATTAATACAGGAATGTCAGGAATAGTCGTAACGTTCACAATAATAAATATTTAAACAACTGACAAAACCTTTCTCGTAGATTAAAACCCAGAAGCTGTAAACAATTTCGTTCGAGTTATTATCATTAAACCAGTGCCAATAATAAAGTTCGTCAACAATGTTTGAAAATCAGAAGTCGTAAACAAACACAATGGAGCAGTTAGCGCTGAACCAGTGCGGTGACGAGCACAAGACAAATATACATGTAACTGGGTGGCGATGACCGCGTGACATTGGTTAGCGAAGGTATGGATGAAACTGGTGAGAGTAAAGTGGTATGAATTGATTTATAGATTGGAGGTCCCAAGTTCAAATTCGCAGACTCAACATTTTTTTAATAGAATTAATTATCACATGTTTTGAAGGTAAAGAAACAGATTGTTAAGAAATTTAAACGGATGAAACTTAAATATAACAAGATGATATTTATCGATGAAAGAAAAAATGCAAAGAAACTTGCGCGTTGTCTATAATTAAGTTACAGTCATGCGAGAACTTCCACTGCTTATTTATGACCAAAAACCATCTCATTTTGAGAGGATCAGTGGAAGACAAGTGATCTGAGGTGGTAAAATAAGGAGTTTAGGATAATAATATTAAAAATATAGTGTAGAGTTTATTGAAATACGCTAGCGCCGGCCTATCTCGGTATATGTCCCCCACTTCTGGGTAAAAGCCCTACAAAGTGTTGTACTTTCGCGTGAAAGTCCAGTCAAATCGTTTCTAATCTTAGAAAGTCCACTACACAGACATACATTTAAAAACTGAACTTGTACACCAATGATTTGTCTAAGAAAATCGTACATTTAATGATATATGGAAAGAAGAAAGTGAATAGAATATTCTAGAAGTAAAGTGATAAACATAATAACCTTTTATCGAACAAACAGATAAGCGTGTCGATGACTGTCGATTCATCAAACAAAATCTTCGGGATTGAATTCCGGTTTGTGTCCCAGTTGGACATAGGATAGGATGATACCTTCAAGGTTGTTGTACCTTCAACCTTCAATATGTATAAATAAACAACCATTACAGTACGTGTCGTTCGTAACAAGGACGTTCATGAAAAATCAATGGCGGTCATCTACCCATGGACGCCGGTAGGTACCGACCAAGGCGTTAACTTACAGTCGTCAAATATTTATGCTTCTAATTGTAATAGTGTACAATTTGAATTTGTACTCGATTGTGACAATATATTTATACAAAGATTTACAAAGAAGTACTTTTCAAACAAAGTGTTTTGAGGGCAATTATCACTTCGCAGGTGAAACTGGTTATCCTTACACATTTTAAAACAAAAGTCTCACTGTCTGCTCATTTGTGAGTTTAAACCCTATTTAACCAACTTATATTTGGCTTAGCAATGTCTTACATCGCCTGATATTACCATACGTTTGAGTACAATAGGTGCTGTAAGAATACCAGTAGATATTCATGATAGAAGAAAAATTACTACGCAGCGATAGCAATGAATGGGACTATTAAGAGTGAAAGAAAGGTAAGAACCGAACAACTTGAAGAAAGGAAAAACCTAACAAAACTGGAAATAAAAACTTAGTCTGCGCGAACAGAGCCGTGAGAATAACTAGTCATACTCTATATTACTATGTTGCACTCGTGTTATACAGAAATAATTTGCGCTTTTATAATTTGAACACGTGTCACGCTATTATTAAGATTCATAGGGAGGTTGCTATTTACGAATGTAATCTTATAAATTGCAATGACGAAGGAGTCAATAAACTTAGCTACAATGAAACTTCAATGTGATTTCGTCAACAAAGGTCACAAAGTCAATAACCAATTTATGTAGGTACTGGTGAAGTTTGAAACCATCCATATTCTGAACTATTTATGCTTAATATTTAATATTGGTCTACATTTCGGTCTCATTATGAATACACAGATTTTGTGTTATATTTTTGAGCAGGTAAAGTCTAACTTGGAGGTTCACCAAATTTGCGTTGCTGCCTGTATACAAAACTGAACTCCTATAACTGATATCCTTATATGACTTATTTATTACAACTTTTTTATCAAAACACGACAGCTTAAGGTCACTATTTTAAAGTATACCTATGTGTGCAGTTGAAATGGCAGGCATTTAGTTACGTTACTTGGTATAGAATAAACTGTAATGTCCTAATCAGCCAATCGATTTGACAAATCCAGAGACCCACCTGTAAAATCCAGATTTATTTTCCGCGTTGTCCTTGATGCTCTTCTTGGTGTCCACTTCGCTGAGGACGACGAAGAAGTGGTGGCACTTCTCGCACTTGACGAAGCGCGTCGAGCTGACGAACGTCTCCACGTGGGTGCACGGGTCGCCGCACTTGGGGCACGTGAGCACGCCGCTGCCTGAGCCTGACTTCTTGCCGCCCGATGACGAACCTGGGAAACATAGGGAAATATTAAAAGGTGGGATAAATTCCGCCCGATGACGAACCTGGGAAAGATAGGAAAATATTAAAAGGTGGGAAAGATCCCGCTCGATGACGAACCTGGGAAAGATAGGAAAATATTAAAAGGTGGGAAAGATTATGACGGTGATATTAATACTAAAGGATTATAAAGGAGAAAAGGTAAGAAAATTATAACACTTCCACGTAAAGCAATGCGAATTCATGCGAATCCGTGCAAATCGAATAAATACCATAATTGCACCTAATTTAGCATCATAAACAGTCATGATATTTTAATAATAAACAAGTAGGTTAATTGCTTTAGTTTTAGCCATGGGCAGAATATATAAGGAGTGTAAACTTGGAAATTACGTTTATTTAGTTTAAGGTCAATGTCCAAAACATGTTGTTGTTGTTTATTTTAGGTATATTAACCATTTATTATTATGTTGTTATTATTATTATAATCTCCATGAGGTAAAACAGCAGCCATAAAGGGCCTCTTACGCAGAGCCGGATTAACCCTGTAAGAGGCCCTAGGCAGGTCGATACTCAGGGCCCTTTGCCTTTTTAACCGACTTCAA
>DWPV01007528.1:0-10647 GCA_018251915.1 Urbanus proteus proteus
AATTAGTCACCTATGGACATTTGCAACACCAGAGAAGTTCCCATGCATCGTCTGTTTTGAAGAGCTCGTATCTATGGTCGATCTCAGGTAAGACTGATCTTGCCTGGTGATGATTCCAAGTATCAATGGGCGTTAGTAAGCACTTAGCATCTGGAGGACTTCATTGTTTGCTATCCCTTAAAAAAATGTACCAACATCATGATAAAACCATTTCATTAGCACTCAGCATCAAATCAGTCATACTTGATTAATAACACGTCATAAAGTTATGATTAGGCGACGTGACGAGCGACTTCCAACTTTATGACGTCGTCATACATAACATAATGGAGTACTTACTTTATTAGTTAGGGCCCTAGCAGACATGCTTTTAGTGTCGGCGACTCGCGTTTTTGCGATTGTAACGGCGCTGCTTTTTAGTTTGCTATTTTCGGCCGCTAATATAAATGTCGTAGATATAAACGCAGCAGTATTCAGCGCTTTTGCGTTTTTTCGAACATCTGTAGCCTTTCGAGCATCTGTAGCTAACTTCTAGTAGTAGCTAACTTCTAGTACTTTCTGGGATGATTATCCCAGATAAGATTCGGCTTAGTAGAAGTTGGCTACAGATGCGTTGCTACCCCTGAGAATTACGAGTAAGTTCAAACGCATCGGATAGGTGTGTTTCCCTTACTTTCTTTTACGCACAATAACACTTAACAGTGATGTTTTTAGGCATAAATTAACATATGTTTAGGCAGACAATTGTTTTTAGACAGAAGAATATTTTTCAACACGCAGGTGTAGCGGTGGTGCCTTTGGCTTTGAATCACAGAAAGTTCTACCACTTCTATCACCATTAAAGTTTCTAAATAGCAGCAAAATCGTCAATCGCCGATGTTAAAAGTAGCATGGCTGTTTTGGCCCTAAATGAAACAATTCATACTTAAGGTTGAGTAAGCTGAACACCGAATTAAACACAGACAGTTGTGATGAAATGAATGATATATTATGTTTATCAACGCTTTAATTATGTATATTGCTAGATTTATAGCACAAGCAAACATAGAAATGTAAAAAATATTTTCTTTATACTATAGCCATTTTGATATACGATATAATTAGTAACGTTTGCATACATAAAATAATGTAAGTTACCTTTTTATATCATAAGATCATGGTCCTTCCTGAGGTTGACCACAAAAGCGTTGACATCCGTGAGGACTGAGTTAGAACGCCTCCGATAAACATATCTCCCTTACCACACCCTTCAGATCAGAACATAGGAGTGCTTAAAGCTGCTGTTATAAGGCGGAAATAGGTGAGGCGGTGGTGCCGCCGGAGTCGAACTATATAGAATTCTACCACCTTTAAACTGTCTGTGACTGACGAACTGTCAGAATTAATAGGCTAAAATGGCAAGCCAAATAAAGTAAACTAATAAAGATAGACGAGCTTTCCGTAGTTTGTCTTAGATGGAACAATTGCCACATTTATTTCTATCTCGTAACAGCAGTGTTAACCGCTACTGTTTTCTGGAAGAGGGGAATGCCAGAGAGACACTTTGAAGCGTTTTATATATTATTGAGGAATATTCTTATAGTAGCTGACCTCAGATATCTTTTATGGAGTTCATTACTTTGTACATGGGTGGCAGTGATCACAAATCATCAGGGAAACTGCATCATTGTTTTTATAATTCTTACATAAAGATCTGGAAATGCAGGCAGAGTAGGATGTAAACTTAATATCCAGAGTTGTCAAACTTTTGTTTACTTAACAAATTATAGTCGCCTGCCAACCGAAACATAGCAATGTGTGTCAATGAAGCGAATTATCTTCATTAAGCTCTGGCTGTAACTATATCGATGACGTTGGAGTAATAAATGACATTGCAACATAAGTAGGTTATTTATTATATGTCAGGGGACACGGTAGTGAGCCTGACAAAGTCAAGCTACTAGAAATGCGATTCGTGGAAGTAATTCGAGGCACTTTTCATCTCAATAACGTAAGAAATATACAAGTATAGGTAAAAAACCCGTTTTTACGGCAATTTCATCAAAAAAATGTTTTGATGGTGGTAGAACTCCAATAATAGATAATTCCAATTTGAAGAACTCTACATGCTGATTTTCTACTTGTTCAACATGAAATAATCGTAAGCATCACGAATTAAATATTCCCTAAACCTAATCTTACCACAACTTATAGGTAGTTCCACCGATTTTCAAACACTTTTCACCAAACAATTAAACAAGAAACCCGTATTTTTATAGATACCCCCACACCCCCCTCCTGCGGTGGCAACTCGTCATATAAATGCAAATGCGAGAGGCGACTGACACCATGACAGCGTCTGAAGTTCAATTTTATACATTTCAGCTGACAAATGGAATTTAAACACGCGGGCGGGTCTAAAATTCTAGCTGTTTCAATTCTGCAAAGTTTTACAAAGTGCAAAATTAAGGTACGCTTTTTACGGTTTTTTCGCATATCTACGTGTAATATCACATTTTTACATACAAGAAACACTTTCTAAATTCATAGCCCCACACTAGGATTATCTGCTGTATCGTGGGTGCCATGTACACTCAAAGACAATTACACGAACACCCAGACCCAGAACAGATATCTAAATTCATTATTTAGCAATTTGTCTGGCCGGGGATTGAACCAACTCATTGCGTGTCAGACCGGTATAGTGACCGTTTCGCTACGTGAGTCGTCGAAATCAAGAATCACGCTGAATCTTCCAAGTTTATTGTTTACCTGCTGAAGCTGTAAATTAATTATCACTTGTTGTTATGGTGATGTAAAATATCGTATGAAAACCTGTACTCCTGAAAATTCTATACAAATAAATATATACAAAAGCTTTTTGCAACTTTGCGGCTAAATTCGGCAAAGCAATCGGTGAAAAACTAAAAAGATATTAAAATGAATACAAGCTATTTACACTTTTATTTTAATAGTACATAGTTTTATTTAAATAATTATTACAAAACAGGAAAAAGTTAACACATATTAGTTACTAAATGGATATAATGTAATAATTAGTAGAAGAGCAATTAATTTACACTTTGATTTTTATTAATATTTATTAACAGTTAAACTAGTTATAAAACAAATATTAGTTACATGACTTCATATATTAATTAAGAAGAAAAGTTATTTTTCCATAGACTTACTTACGAATAGAAGTACCCTCCACCGTTAGTAATACAATAGTGTGTCTTACCGGCAGAAGGGCAGTGAAAATGTGACGCGTCTACTTAGCATGGCATGCAACTACCGGCCCTTACCTGAAAATAACAAAAAAACCGTTAAAAAACAATAAACAGCGCTCAGACATAGAAATCAGAAAAAAAAAATCGGATACACCATTTTTTAGAATACAAAAATAGATCGGGTATCAATCGATGTATTTTCGCCAAAAATTGCAAGTATTACAAAATAAAAAAATAATTACAAATTCATTGGTAGTTACATATTGTACCCTCGTACATATAAAATGTTTTTATTTCTACAACATTACACCCCAGCGTAACCGTTTTCTGTAACGCCCTAAGCGTAACCATTTCCGATTTCCGTGACGTACATAGTTTTTTTATAAAACAACGTAGACTATAAAAAGCTCTCACTCACAGCTCTTTGAATTGCAAGAAAACTTCACAAACCCCCACAAAAACACTTTAAGCTACAACTCAAACTTAAGCCAAACAAAACTAAATCCATTGTAATAAGATTAGGCAAAAACCAAAAATAAAGCTGTCCCGAGTTCCCCGAGACCTCTCAAAGTTCAGCGCTCGTTAGGACGCCCATACGCCCAAATATAATATTTCAGGCCGCACTGCCCACTTGTCGAAAATAAAAAGGAAAACACTCGAGAAAGCCGCACAAAAAGGGCATCATTACCCCGGGCAACCGATGTTAGCCTATTGTTCTATCGCGGGTAGTCAAGCGATGGCTACTTGCCTAGATACTATCGTGGTTTTAGCACGGTATAGCAAAATTTTTACTGTACCGGTACCAGGAACTGATACTTTTCGTTAACTTAGAACTAAGGTTAAAAACTAGTTGTAATACAATAAACAAGGTTATTTCAAAATAGTGCTTTGATTTTTCATCAACTTTCTCTAATACGGGGATTATCTGTGTAACTACATATGTAACAAACATTAAATCTTTATCAAGTTTCAACTATATACGTACTTCCAATTATGACATCGAAATGAAACCTTGATTGTGTAGAAGTGTGGATGAAATTATATGTTCTGTCACTTTAAAACACATGATATAGATAAATCTTCTGCACCGAGATTAATTTAAGTAGGAAATAGTGCAAGAAAATATAAAATGATTCATTCAATAAATATTCTTATGAAATACATATTTCAGTTCGTACATTGAACTCATGATTAAAGGAATAGATTTATTTGTTCGGAAACAAAACATTAATAACCGGACAATAGCCTCCAGTATCTTAGAAAACATTACTAAGCATTTTCCGACAATAGACAATAGAAAAAACATTGTATTATTCCTTCAATAAACGATACCTAACTACATAATTGCCTTGTCATGTTTTTTCATTAGAGGTAGCATCCGAACAGCCCACCTAATTTTAAGTGGCCACTGGCATCTATGGATATCTGCAATCATCATGAGAATGTCTATTTATTTGTTTGTTTGTAACGCCTTGACGTTTCAACTATTGAACCGATCCTAATGAAATTTTGCACACACATTGCCAGGGGACCTTGCATTCCGAATACAGATACTACTTCTGAGGGACATAAAAATAACTTTTGTATTTACAGCTTATCTTATATACCTACGGACTTTTGATATAATTCTTGATAGTACCGTAGTAAGACACGTCCCTATATTCACGAAACAGGGGTAAACAAACTTAACAAACGTCGGAAAAGCCGTCAAAGGATTGACGTAGGGGGTAGAGTGGGGTGAAGTGTCAGACACTTGAACAAAGTGTCTGATAAAACGACACCAGCTAGAGTTCGTGGTAAGGAGTTCAACTACCTTTTGGATTCTGACGCTTAACTCCTTTAACTTAGTAAAATTTTAAGAATTTTCTATTAGAAATATCAAAATTTACCCAAAATTTTGTTTTTGTTTTCAAGCGTAAAAGCTTGCTTTATTGTAAGATGTTGAAGTATTTTCGGCTTCTAAAACTCCTGAAGTTTTATTTAATTAGCAAAATTGTCATAAGCACAGCTCTCTCTCATTTTAGAAGTACTTAACTCAATTCTCAACATTACTGCTTTTTTTCTTTACAAATTATACTGGTACATCTGAGTAAAAAATAGAATTTTTGCGATATCAAAATATGTTTAAACGAGTCTTACAGTAAGCTCAAAAGATATCCCGTTCAAAGTTCTATTACTAAGATATTTGTGTAAGTGGATTCGAACCTACAACTCTCTACGTTGCTGACCAATGAACAATATCCTGAGCAATTTGTTACGCATTATTTTACCCGTAATTAGAAGGTATATTTACTAATACTGTTAATGAAGACTAAGTTCAAATTCAAATTCGTTTATTTAGGGAATATTTTACGCAGGTACAGATAAAACTTACAATTTTATATTTAGTATATTTCAAACTTAAAAAAAAAGATCTCAAAGGTGTTTGAAGTCTACCAATTTACACTTGGCCAGCGCGGTGGATTAAGGCCTAAAATCCCTCTCACTGAGAGGAGACCCGTGCCCAGCAGTGGGACAATAATGGGTTGATGATGATTTGTAAATATAGGGATGTAAATATTTAATTAGCAATCTTTAATGTCTGTAAATGTTTACATTATCACTAAGTAAAGTCTAGGTCCAAATAAAAAAATCGACAAAAGTCACAGGTTTAACTGTATAACTTTTTCAATTCATTCGTTCAAATATCGACGGTAACAATTTAGGGCCGAGAGTAATAAGTTTTGTGGTTGGGAAAAGGCGAAAATACACACGGAATAAGGAATGTCAAGTGGCCCCAAAGCCATTTCGGCTCAACTTTGTCGTTGCTTGATTTCTTTTAAAGAAAGTCCACATTTATCATGACTTTGTAAATGTTATTATGTACAACATTTTTTTCTTTCTTCATTTATAAATTGCAAATACAACAACTGATTGAATTAATTAAATTGGAAATTTACCGTTTTTCCAATTTAATAAATTCAATCAGTTTAAGCAAAAACACAGTAAGCGCTATGGGAAAATTTAAAGTTCTAGAAGAAATGAAACCGACCTAATTTAAAATGAGACAAATACCTACGTCACATTTAAAAAAAACTTAAGAAAAATTATAAAAAAAGAGATTTGAAGTAACTGGATTTTTTCTTGTTAAGAAAATATTATTTACGATACTTTATTATCTTTAAAAACATACATAGCTTTAATTAAAAATCAAATCTTAATATCATAAACACCAACAAAGATAGAGATAAAATTCAAACATAAGTAAAAGTTTTAAAATTCAAAGAAAATTAATTACTTTACTTCCGCGCTTTCTTAGTACAAAATCTATCAGATCAAACTCGCTTAGTGTCCTGTCTCAAGTATTATCGTAGCGACCAAGTTTCGCAATCGCTCGACCAAACTCCTCACAACTCATCTCAACAGTTCGAAAGCCAATAAATAGTTTAGCGAAGACCACACCACTTCGTATAAATCCGCTGTCTGATGAAAATGGTTTTTTTTTATTAAATCGTAGCAGCATACAAGTATGTATAACTATTTCATGGTAAGCAGTTATAGTAATCTTTGTATATCTATAATAGTTTAATGCGATCAAATCGATGGCTCCCGAGTAAACTGAATTTGTGAATTTCTCTATTTGTTAGTCATAAATGCGTTGCTACAAAAGAACGTTCTTTATAAGAGGTATAAATAGTTCATAATAACAGAAAAAATATAGCGCTATATTTTATTTGGACACAATAAAATCCCTGTTTTCAATATTTTTTGAGGATTACTTGAATACGGCTGCAAGAGTATTTCATCATACCAATTCTATATTCAGAAGACTGAAAAGATCTCTGGCTAGACGTTTTAATGATAAATTTAGTTAGCTATTGTTAATACAGTGTTTAGTGTAATATTTTTGTGTCTATGGCACCCATGATATGAAGTTACGAGTATGGAAAGCGGTTATGAAAACAACTTCTGTCGCATTATTCGCTTACTTATTCATAGAAGGATATCTGTCTCACCACCCTTATTATTTTCATCTACACACACAAGAGCCTTAAGCAAAAATCTTATTTCTTAGCAAGTAGGTTCGTAATTTATACATTTTGGCACGTTCTCGGCTTAGTTGAGCGTGTTTACAGACAGGCTGAAATCGATTCCTATAAGGCACCTCTGATATAATTTAAGAAATATGGTAATCTAGAGTCACACGTAAAACAAGAATACCTACTAGGCCGGTTTAAGAAATACTCATCCATGGACCTATAATATTATGGAAGTAGTAAACGAGCATGCAGCACATAAGTAGCCACTGTTGTCCATGGACATCTGTAATCAACCCTAGATAAGATCGCAGTCTTATCTAGGGTGAAGGTGGTAGAACCCCATGTAGTTCGACTCCGGCGGCACCACTGCTGTGTTCAGGCTTGAAGGGTGCGGTGTTGATTACAAATGTCCATGGGTGGCATTGGCTACTTTCCATCAGATGGACTGTAAGCTCGTTTGCTACTCACATGTTATTAAAAAAAATATTAAAAAAATCTGAGGTCGGGCTCAGATGCGTTACTATTCCTAGGACTAAGTTGAAACGTTTCGAATAAGCATGTCTCGTTTTCACACCCTTGAGAGCAGAACACAGCAGCGCTTAACACTACTGTTAATAGGCATAAATAGAAGTGGTGGTGCCGTCGGAGTCGAACCACAAAGGGTTCCACCTCTTTTTATGTTAAACGTCTTATAATACCTGAAGTATATATGAAGAAATACGTATTGAAATACGATAAAATATAATCTATACGTACAAATACATAAAATTGAAATGTCTGTTTGTGTTTTTAAAATAACATTTTTTTACTTAATGCATATGAAAGTATACACGATACCTATAACGAATTTTTTTTTTTTGTCTATCTGTCTGTCTGTTTGGCTGAGGTAATTTTCTAAAAGGTTGGACCAATTTTGACGGGACTTTCACTGGAAGATACGCTGAAGGTATAAGGCATAACATAGGCAGCTTTAATTTAAAAAAAAAGCATTAGCGCGCGCCCCACGCGCATTCGCTACATTTTTTTTCTACAAACATACCTATTACAGTAAGTAAATACAAAAACAAAAGGTGATACAATATCAATAGAAAAGGAAATTTATATGCCGCTGGTCCAAACTTGAATTAATGTTTGTTTTGAACAAATATTTGTCTTGACCGACCCTGGATTATGGTGACGGGTTAGGACGAATCGACCTTCAATAAAGGGTTTTTGTTGCAAAACCTTATATATTTTGTGAGGCTTGGGGCAAGCGTGGATTAATATCGAACGCGGCTGTATTAATTTACTTCTATTTATTTTTCATTGATTTATGGGTAGATTAAAGCTACGTTATCAAATAAATAAATAGGTAGAACCCCTCGCTATTGTACATGTGAGATATGCATGTCACACAATTTTTACGAACTTTTGTATACCACAAATGCGAAGTCAAATATAATTACGAACAATACACAATTACGAACTTTGTAATTGTGTGTGTGTGTGTATGTTTGTTTATGTGTCTGTCTGATATAAGAAAAAAGTGTGCGTAATGAATAAAATATTTTTTGTTTTGCTTAAAATAATGAGAAAATTACGAATAGTAAATAATATATCATCCATCCATCGTAAGCTAAAAACCTGATACCTGTTTTCTCAAATTCGTCAGTAAGTGAGATTTCAAAAAAGATTGGTAACTTTTACTGACTTCGGTGACTATTTAAAATCAAAGGGTTACATTACTATATTCCCTAGTGTTGCGTTACCACGCTAGTCCGGTTAGTGATTTATGATATGTTTTATAACTCTCTAGAGATACACAGTTTGTTGTTGTAACTGTCAGTCGTAGCTACTTCTAATCCCACCATTAGTCACATGTCACACCCGCATCCAAACCCTTGCAAGCGTGTGGAAAACTCTACGAATATCCTTTGAAAAATTTTCACTGGATTTAGGCTTATACATAGATGTCATATGTTAAGAAATGTGTGGTTTTTTTATATCACTATTTTTGTAATTCTAATGCAATTCAATCTTATCAAGTGGCGTAGGTGTGAAAGTATGTAGGTTGTAGGTATAAAAGTTACTTTTCTATCCTTTGGGAGTAGTACGTTTAGGGATAGGATATTATAGGATTTTTTTACTTAATGTGATAGAAATCTTGGTTGTTTGAGCATGTTAGTACATTATTATGAAATTAACGACCATTTAGTTCCAACCACTTTATTTACATTCAAATATACATAAATATTGTATAGAAACCTTTCTCGTTTATTGTTCTTTCCATTAGCGAAATCCTTATAAAAATCTGATACGTACTTTTAGACGGCAGAACAAACAGACAGCAGAGAATTACTTTGTTTTCTACTACAAATGTTCCATTTACATAAACTAATCTTTTCCTTTAAGACTACCAACTACAAGTATGACTATATTCTGAGAGGAAATCCATGCCCTGTAATGGAATTCTAATTGGTTGGCGACCATACATGGTTTAACTTTTGTTACACACATTTTTAATACAAGTTCACACTTAGATTAATGAAAGATTATATTTAATAGACATACAATAGAACCCGCGGTCAAAAAGCTAGCAATATAAAACTAATGGACTGAAAAGTTATGTCATTGCAGTGGAACTGTGTCGAAGTCGTTTAACTGATATTTATAGGCAAAGCTTGTCGATATATTCAAATTGGCGAGTTGGCTACCTTCAAAAACAAGTAAATTATATTATAGTCCAAGATCTGACTGTATAGTCTCTACGTTCATCTGCTTTGAAACGAATATCAATTTTAATAATAATTTAATTTATTAAAAGGGACAATACAATAAGCCTACTTTTTATGTTTATGTACTAGTTGAATTTTTTTTGCTTACTTTATTTATAGCAAGAAATGATTTAAGAAAAGTTTTTATTCTTATAGTATTTTTTTAAATTATTTAAAGGGCTTTGTACGATAATCTCTATTGATAAATTATACAGCTAAATAAATTAGTTTTATATTTCAAAATCAGACTAGCGCAGCAATTATGTCGTCAGATCTCGTACTATTATGTTCTTAAAGTTTTGACAGGTTTACGGTCTATGCTTTTGGCATTTTATATAAAATCTGAAATGAATTAAAAATATCTCAAGAAGAATAATTTTGATATAGATAGATGCGTCCGATGTTGGTGAAGCCGCAGTCGAATTTCGATGTTTGCTCAGCCGGGACCGAACCCGGGACTATCCGCGTGATATGACGACATGCACACAATTGCAGTACGCCGACGTCGATAATCAGAGGTTTTGGTAATAACTTTGAAAAGGACTCAGATGATATTTTGATGACCACGTAACACCGTAAACTTTTGAACAGTATCTATACAAATAAATAAAATTGAAGTGTCTGTTTGTGATTTCAAAATATAATTTTTTTACTCAATGCATATGA
>DWPV01007529.1:0-10646 GCA_018251915.1 Urbanus proteus proteus
GATTTGTGTTTTAGGGAATAATTTGTAATATAACTTAAATTATCAATTTGTAACCTTTAGTAATTTCATAACAGTAATAATTAATTTGTGAAATAAATTTGTTATATTGGAATCTAATTGTTTTATCTCATATACTTATTCCCTACACACCTATTGATATACTTAAATAAATTTACTGTAACTATATTTGGCTTTAAAATACTACACTAGCATCTAGCCGAGCTACTACCTAAAAATCTAGCTTACAATCTTTCACTTTAAAATGTAAAGTAAAAGTACGCACAGTATAAAAACACTTCCTCTGCCAAGATTTTCTTTGCCCATACGAATAATATTTCCCTTACGAGTGTAGAAAATATGATAAGGTTTATGGAAACAAACTCGCAAAACATAGAAGGAAATTTCTACACTCGCTAGCAAATCTACATAGGGTGTATTCTTATTTGATATACTTGTTTAGGAATTCTACACTTATAGATAACTTACGTTTTAATACTATTTTAACATTATATACATAGTTTGAGTAAGATGCTTCAGGTTATTGTAAAAAGTTTAATTATTTATGCCCGAAGATAGTCTCTAACGATGCTTCCAAATATCGCAAAATGCAAATCCGATCAATGTCTTCTGTGAAAATTACGAACATACATACATATCGGTCGAATATAGAACCTTCTTTTTTCAGTCGATTAAAAATAGAAATAAACCGATTAGTATTATACTAATTTATGTTTATCGACTATATCATCGCCGCGTGTCGTACACCCTAATCCCATAGGTAGGTATGTGTAATAACAATTAAACTCGACGTCATACAAGTACTTACAATAAAATGTCTCATGTCTTTTTCTGCAATAAAAACTACAGTCGTAATAAAAGTTTATAATAACGGTAATAGGCTGTTACTTAGTTTTACGGGACCATTATTTTACTTTGTTGTGTCGCCTATAAATACGGGAAGGGATGTCGTTTATTGTTTTGAGAAGGTCTGAAAGCTAATTCTGCTGGCTAAATATGTAGGGTTTAAGCGATAATTTATCTCGGGATACGATCTCACGTCAAGGAAATAATTCCAGTCTTAACACCACCGAGGGACTTCAATATCGTCATATTTCTAAGTGAATAAAGGAAAAAGGATGGTCGTACAGGGTTATGAAATAGCTGAGGTATTCACAACCGTCCATTTCCCTTGAATCAATAGATCCATGTTCTGCGTATTATAAAGAAAATATGTGGGAATTTTATGAAGACAAGGGACATAAGAATTACATAGGTTGAGTTAATATCATGTTCATTATAGTTTATTTATTTATCCTTTTTTATTTGTTTATTTCTTTCCACTTCTTTTGATTACATATATCTAAAACGTTACATGTTGTTTTGATTTTTTTAATGGTCTGCGTGCCATGCCCCTAATACCTAGGTATATGTACATGTCTGATTGTTTATACACTATTGCGATTGTGTCAAAGGCTTACTTGTTAATGTTAACATTTTTTTCAGCCCTTCAACAAACACCAACGATAAACATAGGGATAACAAATTCAATTTTGTTCGCTTGAATTCCAAAATTGCACCCAAATTATACCCACGCCGGTAGTTAACACACTCACGTGATTGGTGTCTGTGGAAACATTAAAAAATTTTAATGATACTCTGTATGAACTGTTTTTATGAAACTCTGTATGAAAAATACTGACTGATATCTGATACTGAGACAAATATAGTAGCCATATTGAATCTTAAATTTTACTTTATGTTTAGGTATCTGAATGACAGTAAAAAGCAACTGAATTTTTTTTTGTTTACCTAGAAAATGTACCCATATTTAAAGTCCCAAAGTTTTAAAAAGGTGAGCTTTAAAACTTAAAAGAATAGACAGTATGTCTTTGTCTCACCGAAACCACAAATTTAGTTCTGAATTATAATTTTAGGAAAATTTCAATTTAAATAGATCAGTTTTATCTTCCATTTGTTACGTATTAAACTTTGAGATTTAAACGCCCTTAAAACGTTTTGTTCATAATTTATATCACGTGTAATATTCCCGCGTACCTACACGCTGAAGCGTGCTTAAATCCGATGGTAGGTAAGTGCTAACGGAAATTGTTTCCGTTGAAACTACAACATAATAATAGTAAAAGCTTTCATAATGTGTCTACAGGAATGAAAAATCAATGTTCTAGTTTAAACCAACGTACCTAAATCTAAAACTAAATGAATAGCAAGGCATATAGGAAGCTGTAAGAAAATTTCAATAACTATAATACTCATACGAAGTTAAATTATTACTAGTTATTTACAGAAATCAAATGGAATACATATGAAGTTGGTTTTACAAGATATTTCGTCGAGACAGGCTATTAGAGAGAAGTCTAAAACTATAAAACTTACGGAAATAACAGATGGTTGCACAAACTGTTACGTTGATATTAAAGAAAATAAAATCTTTATGCGACTTAGAGATTGAAAAGAACATTTTGAAAATGTAAGGAAGGGTATTGGCTCTATGGAACATTTTGTATAGTAAAACAATTTACGGTGCCTATGAATTATACGATTCGTTAACCTAAATCAGGATTTTGATGAACACTTAATATTAATTTAGGCGCTGCTGTCTTATAGATTGATGGGTGGGATAAAGTAGAAGTACTGCCCACGCGTTAAGTAATGCCGTGGGTGTTCTAACTCAATTAAGTCCTCAAAACTACCAAATATAATGAAAATATCCACTGTGGACATTACACGATTGATGATGAAAAACATAGTATATTTTTAATTGCAGTAAAAATTTAAAATATTTGCATGACTGCCAATTTCAGTAAGTTTGTACCGAATATGGTTATCTTCGAGCATTGAGGTATATCCTCTATTCAATGATAGAGAAGGCATATCGTAGTCAGCATATCCATGTTACTTAGATTCCAAATTAATATACCTACGAATGGTTCTTGAAATCGGCCTTAAACATAATCCCTAAAACCGGCTGCATATGCAAAACGGAATATTTGATTTGGTAACCGATGCGTGCTCGTCTGCGTGCTCATGCAAGCACGTAAGCCGATTAGTGCATTATATCTACATCTGGGAATTATTCTAGCAGATACGGCTAAATTCCATTCTAATATTACTAGAGTTACTCTGCTACATTTAAATATATCCAGCTTTATGGTGACCTTACCTACTTCAGCTATTTAAAATTTTGTATACTAAGGCTTTTCCCCGATTTATCAGGTCCCCTGTAGGAATGGATTTTCCAAAATTCTGCCATTTTTCAAAATTGTAAATATACAAGTATCATGTAAAACTTTTACCCGTGCTATCTGCGATTTTAAAATAACATATCCTGTATACTCCTGTACCCATAAAATTAAAAAAAAAATGCTTAACTATTTCAAAGTTGTTCTTAAAATAAAAATATTGTTATTTCAAAATAAAATTGTTTTTGTACCTCGCATGCACCTCCAGTTATGAAATATTTTGATCAGTATTCAGAGGGAAGTATGTACCAATATGCATATCTAACATTACAATCACTAGTCATATACGATGCAAGTTATATGAGGATTTACGTAGTCCTCATATCCGTGATACGCGGTTTGTTGGCATGTGCTCGAGCGAGCGCACTTTCAGTCGGTTATTATATCCCGGATACCAGTCGAACACGATAGTAATAAGTGTACTGTATACTTTAATATTTTACTACTTATATAGAGCCAGAAAACGGTTATTTAAAGTTAAAGATTTATGAGATGATGAACTACCTACTATACTTTGAACCTTATTTTAACCTACTTACCAAAAGAAAGCAGTTTCATACAGATGACTTGTTTTAAGCTCCGTGATATTGGTGAATATATTATATCGGCTTAAAGAAAACCTAGAATTAATATTAAAAGTAGGTTATTCATATTTTAAAACGTTTTACTTAAAGATTACTTTATATTTCAGTAAAATAAGCTTTACTCCTTTCTTATTACCCTCTTCTAATTAACCCATAACATTATTAACACAACTGCTAACATGCTTGCGGGCAAAGTTATGGAAAATGACCAGTCGTATAGACATTTGTGCTATTTTAGTACAACCTTTGTCTATAAATTAGACCACCACAAAATACAACTATAATTGAGACTGAGAAAAACGTAAGAGTACGTTTTAATATGGATGTTTTAAAAAAACTACGCTACAATTTATAGTTACGCAATAAATTAATCCCGATTCTGTAGCAAAATATTTTTTTTTATAAAAAAATATTGCTTGAATAAGCTTTTATGAGATCGATTGGACGGCTAGATGGACTCATTCAATTAATGTTAATATTTCATGAATGATGTATCGCATGAAACGCTGAAAAAGATAAAAACAACGTAAAACTGATTGAGCGGATAAAAGCACTGCATCTGAGTTAATTTTTGATGAGGATTTTTATTTAACGCTACAATCTTTAACAAGACGTAAAAAGTTTTAAACCTGCTTCAACCTTTAAAACTTCCTGCGAAAAGGAAGTTAACAGATAATAAAGCTTTACACAACCTTTTGAGGAGAGTAAATTTGCAATTTAGTACCTTATCTTAATTAATTGTGCTTTTACTTACAAATCTCCGAAACCACTAAACCGATTTCAATGAATTTATGCGAGTGTGTAGGTATGGAAGTTAGGATACTTTTGAACCCAAAAATTTAACTAAAACATGAATGAAAGACCCAATCGAGAACTGTATATAACAGAATTTTCACATACAGTTTTCGTAAGGACTGACATAGGAAGTTTCTGTCATAAAACATATGAAATACAAACTTGAAGAAAAACATAACAACATAGAACACATCAACAAAAGTGTTCAACAAAGGGACGAATCGAAAAAGACTGCGCGGAAATTCAATTTCGTCCAAATCTCACACCGGATAATCGGCTCAGCGCGACGCGTCGACGTGAAACGATCCCTACATGTTCCAGATTTTCGCCTATTTCCTAGCTTCCAAAAAGTTCCAACTTGCTTCAAAAGGATTTTGCATTACGTAGGTACCAACTGTGCGATTAATTTGCTCTACCTACAGGGATTATTGTTTCAACTGGATCTGCGATTTTATTTCTTAGATTTCGTGTTTACTTTGCTTTACAAACATACTCGTTCTTATTGTACATTTACAAGCAATTTGTTTTTATTGTAAGGTTACGCGTAAATGTCGCGTTTACTTGCAATTGACATGTGCATTTAATATTATGTATCTACATGCAACTGAGCAGTGATAGCCTAATGGTTAAAACTTCGCCTCTCAATCGAGGGGTCCGAGGTTCAAATTCCGGGCACAGCACCTCTGATTTATGTGCGTATTAGAAATTATAAATTAATTATCGCTTGCTTTAAGGTGAAGGAAAACATCGTGAGGAAACCTGCACATTTGAGAGTTCTTAAAAAAAAAGTTCTCAAAGGTGTGTGAAGGCTACTAATTCGCACTTGGCCACTCGCACTCGCACTCACTGAGAGACCCTTGCCCAGCAGTGGGACGATAATGGGTTGATGATGATGATGATGATGATGATCTACATGCAATAATGTCTTTTTATATACAATACTTAACTATAAATCAATCCATCTGCTCCTAAAGCATACGATACCACTGACACATATTACACATATATCATCCCTCTATTTTTGTCGGAGTTAAAAATACATTCCATTGCTTATATCGGCAGCATGACGTCAAATTACGATATAAACAACATAAGAAAACAAACACGAAAAAGACTGCATCGAAATTCAATTCCGTCCAAATCTCACACCGGATAATCGGTCCAGAGTAGCGTCGACGTGAGTGAAATCTATACGTGTTTTGATTTGTCGATGTTTTCCAACTTCTAAATGGAAGTGCTCGACTCGCGAAAATCGGGAGATTCCGTATTGATGTTTGCTAGGAGTCGCCTGCAACTTCTTTTGTATAGTGTCATTGATTGAAAAATGATATCCTAGCTAGCTAGGGTCAGCTAGCGAATGTCTGGTTTTAATGGTAGGAATTTATTTACCCCTCATATCACCACTACCAATATTTTGAATAGTCATATAGCTAAATCAACTTAGAGACATTTTTGCATTTGTAGTAGTGCACGGTCGGCAGATACATAAACAAACAATATTTATTATGTTTTAAATATATAGGTACTGCATATCACGCAAACGTAATTTTTATATCATTAATTTTTTCTACCGTATATTTTGAAATATTCTTCTTTTTAGGTTACATCCGATAAATAATTAATGTTAATGATAATTTGTTCTTATATTGCATTCTAATTTTAAACCATGATAATTTACATAAAATATATTTAGAGACCCTTGAAATATACGTTGATTAATTACCTCATAGAATAACTTAGACCAAATTAACCGCTATACACATTCCAACATTAACATATGTATGTCGTGTCGTTGGCAGCGCTGTCCACTCGCGGCCAGCCGAGCTTCCGCTACAGCCCAGCGAAAAGCAATTTCCTGCTCTAACCTCGCTTCAATGCCGCAGTGCCCCATTTTATTGCTGTTAGTTAATATTGAATTGAAAATAAATAAAAAAACGACATACTTTCAAAGGAGGCATACATATTTCGACTGATGGGGTGTGTACCATCGTCACAACTTCTAGGAAGGTGAAAGGCGATGTCACCTTACTTGATATGAAGTGATAATATTAATCCTCAGGAGTAGCAACATATTTGTAATCGACTTCAGGTTGAACCTCTATTCCATATGGAATTAGTTATAGTTGTACATGAGCATCTATAACCACTTACCATCAGGTAGGCAGGGTATGCTCTTTTTATTTCAATCTTATGAAAATATTTGGTATGGTCCAGTTGATGAACATCTCTAATCTACCACGTTCAAACTATATTCGAAGAAACTTTTTTCTATTATATAACGCTATAGTTCTCTCTTAAGAGTAGAAACTTACTACTATACTCCCACGAGAGGTCAGGTATCTTTTGAAATTTGCTCCCTGTAGTGCTTTCGTAACATATTTATTTTAAGAGAGAAAGGTTTATGACCCTCAGAGATATCGTATTCGTCTAGACTGGACAGGCTCGAGACAAGGTCAATACAGGTGAAAAATCTGATGTATTGATTTTCCAGTTATAAGAGTTACGCATATAAATATTGTTACGATTGCTTATAACTGATGGAATCCTACTTGGTTCGACTCCTGCGGTTTCATCGCCTTCTTGTTTCTTGAACAAATGTAAATTGCTGATGATTTGAAGTTTGGTTGTTGTAGTACAGGAAGTACAGTACCTGAAGCATAACAATTCAATTTTCTAGGGTGGCAAAGTAACTGTAGCCGACCACAGTTAGTCCATTGTATTTTTATGAAATGATTAAAAAGGTCTATTATATAGTGGTCAGTGTGGACTTAATTTTATACGAAATACACAGTCCATTCGCGTTTGATGTTACACACCTTTCACATAATAACATGATGACGTGTACTTCTTTGCATACAGTTTATCTCACGACAAAGAAACTAAAAAACTGTTATAAATTGTATATTTAAAGAAATTAGACCCATTATTTAACAACCCAAGAAAGAAACGCTCAGCACAAAAACCTAAGATTCCGCTGAAACTTCAAATTTATTCTCAGTAGAAAACGTCCCAGCATAAGTAAGACATTTAGGTTAGTAATTCGTTAAAAGGATAGCATCTAGTATTAGCGCATGAAAAATGGTGGAAAACCTCTACAATGCAAGTGCTGCGGCTGAGATATAATTTATGGGCGCAAGACGCTCGCAAAAATTTATAGCATCTTGCTGCGACTCAAATTCCATCCATACTAATAAATTAAACATAAGTTCGTTTAGAATTTCAAAATTACAGATATTTTCAAACTATACATGTATATAAGGAAGATAATGTAATATGGAACATCTTAAAAAAACATCGGTCTACTTGTATGCCCGATCTTGAAATCAGAACAATCGGACCGGATTTTCTTTTAAAGACTTTAAATTTAAAGAAGTAACACGGACGATTTTTTTTTCAAAAATTGAATTAATGTGGACATGACTTGGGGAAGAAGATCTTGTTATAAATCTTTCAGTAGATTTATTGCTTGCAAGGGTTTGGGCACGACGTCTTACGAACTACACTGGTCTCAATAAAATTCATTAAGTTGAAACGCAATATAAAATACGACTTAAAAATACTTGGAAAATAAATAATAAAACTGCCCTTCAAAATAAACACTGAAAATTATATTTGATCTTTTTAAGTAAGAGATTTTGACATTGTAATTACGTTGAAGAAATACACTTGTTTTTTACAAGAATATATGATACATTAAATACATTTTAATAATCATTTCTACAAGTCATTAAAGTCGCAACGATTTGTAATTCTGAACAGGAATAGTAATGACCTTTATAAATTGAAATCGAGTTATATTAGAGCTCAATTCAAGTCAAATTGAGGCTTACAAACGCAAATGACTTTGGAAATGGCAATGAATCACAAAACATCGACGTTCGACGTTATAATAGGGCAATGGCTGGCGCCGGCCGTGGACACCTGACGTTTCAGGATTTGTTAATCTTTCTGTTCCGAACAATGATTAGGTACTTCAACTTCAAAAGTTTTTTTTTTTTATTAATAATACCTAACGGTAAGACAGACGGCCTACCTGATAGAAAGTAGTCACCGCCGCCTATAGACATTTGCATTACCTGAGGAGTCGCCAATGCATCGCCGGCTTTGATGGAGAGCTCTTAAATCGATTAAAAGTTGTTAATATACAACATTATTTGAATTAGAACGCAACATCGACTTTTAACATATCTAAGAGTATATTTTGACGACTCACATGACGAAGCGGTCATTGTTGCTATTACAAATGAAATTTAAATATAGAAAGAGAATATAGACTTTGAATATAGAAAGCTTTAATATTATACTCTAGACCTCACTAAACAACAAATAAACCCATCATTTAGCGCATCTTCTTTAAATGTAATAGTACTTACTCTACTTCCATTAAATTCAAAGGATATTAAATACGATTTTTAATGTTACTAAGGCACTTCTTTCTTTTGTACAATACATTATTATCTTTTCGACTAACTGCCCTGAATTCCAAAATGAGATTTCTTTACTAGTGTTTTGTTAATGAAGTCGAAGAACTTCATGAACTGGAATTGGGTTATTACCTCAATACCGTTCATGTCGAATGGAGCCTAACGTAGAAAATGGCAATAAATCACAAAACATCGACATTCGAAATTCTAATAGGGTCGAAGTTGGCACCGATCGCCGGCACCTGACGGTAGCGGGTTTGTTATTTGTAACTAGGTTTACCAGTTGTTTGGTTTAAGGTCGGACAGTACGGTTTTCGTATAGTCCAATCAAAAAATCTTCGAGTAATTGGACAAGTACGAGTCGACTTGCGCACGAACGGACGAAACCAAAATTTTAAGTACTTCATAATTTATCATAGTATCTATGTATGTAAGTATTACAGTTCAAGAAATAAACCAAAAATATCGGTTTCTTGCTATAGGTATACGAGAGTGTGGTACACTAACAATTGACTTAAGATTGTCCTCTTTTTATTGAGCTAATACAACAAGTACAGAAAAACTGAGCTAATAAAATTAAGTTTTGACTTCTATATACAATATAAAAATTGATTTTTGGACTACTGTGGGCCGATCAGAAAGGTCCCGCTATAAACTAGTATACATATTTCGTTCATTACCCACAGTTTTCATAGGTTTTCAAGAAATTAATCATAAAGAAACAATTAACAAACTGTCCAGATTGTATCAACACATCTGGTAACCCGATTGTAACCGTTCTTTCTGAGTATTCAAATCCTTCCAATAATGAGACGCAATGCGACAGACGTGCCCAGGGGTGACTTGTGATGTCCACTTCGGATCTACCGTATAGGAAATAAATACAATAAGTACAATAAGTTGAATAAATAAATACAATAAGTTGAATGTCTTTGATTTGTACTCATTTTTACAGTACCAAAACATATAGACCGTTTTTCAATATGATTAAAAATGTACCCGTATCTGTCAGGTAAACGTAAATGCCAATTGTGAGACTATTGAACCAAGGTTGTAGTTTCACACAAAATTAGACGATTTTATAGATACCTAGCCACTTTTATCCTAAAACATGTTAGGTAGGTATTTAAGTAAAAAAATACTTAGGCGAGGCGTTGCAACTAAGTCCTATGTGACAACGTATGTCCCATGTAGGTATCTGTCGTCACAGCTAAGTAGAATTGTGATCATATCTGGGGTTGGTTTCAGATATCCATGGGCGTTAGTTGTTTCACGTGGGCTGATGGTCGTGTGCTACATGCAACATAGAAATTATATTATAACATTCACTTAAATTTGTGTTGTAAATTAACCTTACAAAACCGACACTTAAATAATATTCTATAAAAAAATATATGGTTACATATGAGCCATATGTTTGATATTCATATGGTACACCACGCACGTTCATCCATGCGCTCTATTTGTGACAATATCTGAAACCGCTCGTGAATAAACAATGAAGACTCCAAATCTGTTACCCGGGCAATCCCCTTCACTTGAAAGTCCTTACTAAATCTGTGATAGGTTTTCGATTCAGTTTG
>DWPV01007530.1:0-10646 GCA_018251915.1 Urbanus proteus proteus
AGCACCTGGCCGTGCTGCGCTGCCAGCAGCCCGTGCTCAGCCACCACGCGCAACACGCCGCGCAGGACTCCTGGGTGTGTACCGTTCATGTATTACTAGCTGATCCCCGCGGTTTCACAAGCGTTTGACAAGTAAATCAATAGACATGTCGCGAGATTGACACGGCGATAAAAAAAAATGTATACCACGGGAACCGCACATTTTCCCGAGATAAAAAGTAGCTTATATGTTATTCCAGACTCATATCTATGTCTGCATCAAATTTCATCCAGATCCATTCTGTCGTTCTTAAGTTATAGAGTAATAAACATCCATCCATCCATCCTCAAAAACTTTCAGCTTTACGATATTAGTAAGATAACTTAGCAATAAGACAGACGGGCCACCTGATGGAAAGTAGTTGCCGTCGTCTAGGAACACTTGCAACACCAGAGGAGTCGCCAATGCATCGCCGGCTTTAAAGAAGAGCTCAGAAGAGCTAATTATAATAGCTACACTTGTAACTTAAAACCTAAGGCACAAACAATGTAATCTAGGAAGGCAATTTTAACCTCTTAACATAATACATTTCTTTTCTTTCTCCAAAATCTATTAAGTTAATACTAGGTTATTTCACTTCTTTGTTTACTCCATCGAGAACTCTTATGAATAAAGTGCACCTAAACATTAAACGGTTTTACTTTGAGTCTTTATTATGATTACCGATTAAATATTTGATAAAGTTTTGACTCTAATTTGCCTCTGACAATAATATTTACTTAAAATTTATTTCATCTTCGTCCAACAAAACACAAGTAATAAAAAGCGAAAATACTTTAACGGTTAGCAAACAATTAATTACTGCGGAAAATATTGATAACGAAATCACCAACTTATTATACCTGTTACTTGACATGAGTGGTTTTACGGGAATATTTTCATACGGGTATCTTCCCCATTTCCTTCAAAGGGAAATTTCGTGTCTTACACACTTTATTAGAGGTGAGTATTTTCATTTCGCCTTTGAAGTCGTGTGCAGGCTTCCTTATTATAAAATTGAAGCGGAACCGTGTCTGCATATGAAGTATACCATGTATAAATTAGGAAGCTATCGAGCTATTTAGCCTCTTAGGGGATGGATTTTTAAATATTTCAGCACTTATTTTTTATTCGTCATGTAACTTAACATTAATTACATAAAGAACAGGTAGATATAACTTTGTTGACGGCATAAAGACGGCATTTTTGTATTTATACGTTAACTTAAAAAAAAAGAAACATCTGCGCGGTTTATCAAGCTTAGTTGGCGTTATTTTTTTAATAGATTGAAAGGTTGGTGAAAATAGATTTAATATTTCATTCCCAATCTACCCAAAAATTATGATTTCCAGACTAAACTTTCAGAGACAACTTCTAAATGCGGCCAGCAATACCTACCTCAAGTGGCTACTATGTGGATAACCACAATGAAAAGGATTCCAACCGCTACCCTAAGCGACTGTTCTAAGATAGAAAAACGGTAAAATCTTAACATACGTTCACCCTAAATAAGACATCGGAGAAATATTTGTCGACCGGAACTCAAGGATTACATTTTAAAGCTTTCAGGCCCGGATTAAGCTAAGTAGCTTATCTTTAAAACGATTAAGGATTTACCCAAAATAATTCAGATTGTGTTGGCTAGAGCAGTTGATTTTCTCAATTAGCGGTGTGCTTAAAGATTTGTATCAGTATAATTCGCAAGGATTTGTTTTTGTATAGACTCAAAGTACTAACAATTTTATAGCTAATATTATGAATATTCTTGCGACAATTTTATAGTTTTTCAAATTCAAATCTAATTTATTCAAAGTTTTTTTTTCATATTGAACACTTTTTCAACGTCATAAACTCTACCGCCTCGAAAGGTTTATTCGTTATGGAGAAGAGGCGGCACAAGAAACTCAATACGTGTGCATAATTTTATATATTTTTTTAATTGCTCATATAAACATAGTTTTCTGGCGAAAACAAAGGTTAAAAAAGGTTAGGTAGCTAAAATTGTTCTTAAAAGTGGCAAATTAAGAATGACGTAGGCTTACATGTTTGCCATGATTTTTCTTTATTTAGCAGTGTGGTCTAAATTATACCGTTATATGTAAGAAATTAACTTGACATAATTGTAAGAATACTAGTTGTTGTCCGCGTTTCACCCGCGGTGAAAATAAAACATATTAACCTTATAAATCTTCTCCTTAAATCACTCTATCTATTTAAAACAGCCGCATCAAAATCCTTTGCGTGGTTTTAGAGATCTAAGCATACATAGGGACAAACAGCGGAAAATGATTTTTCTTAATTTGCCAGTTTATGTTTATAGATGAACTATAGTATAAACATTTTTAATTAAACCAACTAAGGTATACTAAAATGTTAATAGTAATTAGTGCTATTTTTTCTTGTCAAATACCTACTTAATTTCCAACTTGGCAAGAGCCCAAATAACATGTCATTAACTTTTCCGTATAACTCATTTTATAAGTTTTTCCTTCATAATGTATTCATCGTCTTGATATTTTTAGAACCTTAATAATAATTATAGCTGATTACTTACACTTTGTATGAAGCAGCTTAAATTTAGTCATTAAATTTTGATATGAATAATAAATGATTCTAAGCTTCTTAACTTATTTGTACATAATATTATAGTTCTTATAGGATCCTCGAGGCGATTACCATACTGGACTGTCACGCAGTGGGTCCCGGGTTCGATTCCCAGCCAGACAAATATCGGAATTATGAATTTAGATTTCTGTTCTGGGTCTGAGTGTTTGTGTATCCACAGCACCCACAACACAGGAGAAAATCTAATTGTGGAGCTATGAGTGTAGAAAGCTTCTTTTAATAAAACCTAGACTAAAAATATATTGTCCTTTGGTCTTTCAAATTATGCTAATTTACGTACAATGTGTTTATAAATTAAGTGTCAGCTTACTCTAAGAACACGTGGAGTTGGAGCTACATCACGCCATACAGTTTTGTCGATCAAATAATCACTTGTTTTATAGTATGTTTTTTTGCAGTGTTTGTTTAATGACCAGTTCAAATTTACTGTCTGTGAGATTCGTGATGTGGTCCGGAATTTTATTATATTAGCAAATGCAGTTGCCTATGAAAGATTTAGCCACCTTACACAATCTATAATTAGGTACTGCTAGTTTATTTTTATTTCTAGAACAGAACTAAGGATAAGGTTTAACGACTAAACTTCAAAGATTAAGTGACATAGTAATAAACAACATAGTAGGTAGGTAGGCTAAACAAAACCTCAAGACACTATCGCATAAACTTGACTATGTTCTAGTTAAGCTATCTTGTAAACCGAAGGCATGTAGGTAGTAAAATAATTTACCGACGACAGAGAGGTACATCCGGTGTCCGATAGGTGGCGTTGTCCCGACTTGGCACTCGTAGATGCCGGAGTCTCTGCGCTGCGGGAACCTTATCTGTGGATGTTTTATGTTCATTAATGGCTATGCACAGAACTTGGCTGTGTTGAACGTATAAATAACAGCAGTGTAAACCATTCGAAACGATATTTTCTGTTTCGATGCCAATTGAGTGATGGTGGTGATTGAATTTTGGATTTAAAAAGTTCTGTTTTAAGCGGTTTGTTACTAAAATTATTAAAAAATTGAAAAAAAGCTGTTTTTGTTGTCGTTTCCTAATTAAAATATCGATAAACTATATTAGGACTTTTAATCAAAGCATATTGCAATAAAAATATCACCATAAACACACCTTTTAAATTAAAACGCAGAAGCGCTTAACATTGCTGTAATTAAGCAGTACCACAATAAGTTCTACTAACTTAATAAGCATAGACTATAAGTAATAAAAATACGTTATCTGTGAATGTTTTATGTTCATTAATGGCTGTGCACAGAACTTGGCTGTGTTGAACGTATAAATAACAGCGATGTAAACCATTCGAAATGATCTTTTCTGGTTCGATGCCAACTGAGTGATGTTAGTGATTGAATTTCGTTAGGAAGTTCAGTTTTAAGCTCTTTAGAAGAGTTGAATTCTCTTTTAGTCCAACAAATAAATTTAGTGGATACTAAACTTGGAGTTAAATTATAGATTTATTTCTATATAATAATTTAGTGGTATGCTTTTCAATTTCTTACGGATCTTCATAGATATGGGTATAATGCTCCTGATTTTGTGGAGATTCTCGTGCAGAAATGGGTTTTCAAACACGATTTACGAGTAGTTAGGTTTACACTTTACTTGTATAGCCTCCTATCCTTTGGCTTAGAATTGGTACCTACATTTCCAGGGTAGGTCGAAATTGATACCATTGACTTACTGTTTCCTGGAGATTCGTTGCTATAACAAACAAACTGCACTTCGTATCAACAAAGGAAACAATTTACAGCTACAAACTGTATTCAAACTATTTCTTTAATTAACGTGAATATATTGTTCTAGAGTGTTGTTACCAGAATTTGTAGTTTCTGTGTTTCTACCTAAAGTATTTTAAAGTTTTATTTGTTTGTGTGGTGCGGATATATTTTGGATGTGTGTTAATAATAAGTGATAAAACTGTGTTCTGGTTTGAAGGATACATACCTAGTTATCCGAGGGATTCCAACTTAGACCTTCACGGTGGCAAAGCATATGTGGTTGACCCTAGGTAGGATTTGTATCATTATTATTGATTTGTATCTTGATCACAGGTGTCAGGTGGTAATGACCACTTAATATCAGATGATCTGCTTGCTCGTTTGCTATTTCTATCACTTAAGAAACTTCCATATATACTTAAAAAAGCTATATTTCCTTCCTTTTGTTTTCTCACCTTTAATATCCAGTCCTCTGTGTGAGGATTGTGGACGCTGATGAACCTCTGATCTGAGGTATACGTCATCCTTCCTGACGTCAGCAGGTGTATGTCACGATGCCTTATCCATGAAACCTGTGATAAAATACTCATTAATAAAATTCTCATTATAAATAAATAGAATTCAAGTATTTTTTTGCTTTTCATATGACCGTCAATAGTTATTAGAAAGAAAATAACGTTAAATTAAAGTTACATAATTTACCAAGTATCAAAACAAAATTCTATTCATCGAAAAAATCTTTCTCTTTTTTATTAGTATCAAACAAAGAAGCTCCCTAATTATTTTTTGAAAACATAAAAGATGTTTGTGTGATAAACCCCGAGTCACACCCCGTAAGCGGATTAGAGATGAAAGAATAAATTCATTTCAATCGGACCCCAATCCAAATGGGTCTGACGGATTAACTATTGAAGGACGAGCTAAAAGCTTCTTTAGTGATACAAAGTAATATTTTATTATGAGCACTCGAGGATTTGGTTGCTGGATGTTCAGAATTTTGAAAGCTTTGGTCTGTCTGGCCGAGTTTTGGAATCGATCCAGGACAGATATCCAAATAAAGTATCTTTATATTTGTTTTTATGTGTTAGGGAGCAAGGGAATCTAATGGTGCTATGAGCAAAGCATTATTTATTTGTCTATACAGTATACCTTAGGTTAAAATTCTTAAGTAACTATTTTGGCGCAAATTTTTTTTTTCTACTTTATTTCGTCTTTCCATCAATTGCTTTTCAGGTTCAATACTAAATAATGTACCCATTTGGCCTCATTCCGTATAGAATCTTCAGGTCAACCTACCAGGCCAGAAGCAACTTGTGCTACTTTTCCCTAACATTTACAATATTTAAGGAATTCAATTATTATTGCTCATCTAAATTTAGTTATACATTCCAAAACACAGCTATTTCCTTAAAAACGTATAAATTCATCGGTACTAAGGGACATACGGTTCCCAATTTTCAAAATCGTGTACCAGTGAAATGCAAATCTTTCGACGGACAGTCTAAACCCGGCTAAAAATTTCAATCGTTCAGCCGGATTTGAAATTCGTCGTAAATTTTCGAGCACTGCAGATTTGCAGTGTTCCGTTGAAGCGGTCAAAGATATCTTTGATTTTCTTTTTCTTTTCATGCTCCCCTTTTCTATTTTGAATTTATCGACACGGATAGTATAAACCTAAGATATTTATCTTTCTTTTGACATTGCTATGGCCTAAACTTTTGAAACAAGGAAATAGATTGAATTTAGCATCTTTGTTTCACTTCAAATGGGTTAGTTTCAAACTTATCTCGGGTTGATTAAAGGTCTATAAGCGACAGAAACTAAGTAAATTTTATGTTCGTTTGCTACTTCTATAATAAGTATATAAAATAGTTATTGTATCAGCGTACCTATTTTTATGTTTTCGTGTCTACCCCCATTCCCATTTCTATACCAAAAAGGTTTAGTATAATTCATTTAAGATTAACAATGAACAAGTCGAATAACCCGAGACTAACGTATTACAGTCCTTCCAAAACATGTAAAGAATTCTATCCAGTAGTATAATTTAAATTTGAATCCCGCATAGTTCAGTCTCTTTAAAGTTCAACTACAAAAATCTGAATCTAGTCGAACATGAAATTCTTCATAAATTTCCGAACACTGCATACGTGAAATTCCGTCGAAGCGGTCAATTTTCCTTTTCCTCTTTGCTCTTTAGTTCCAATGACACGAATACGTATATCTGTCACCTCGTCGCTCTTTTAAACCATTTCCGTATTATCGACTTTGATTTATTACATTTCATTGTTATCGTCCAGTTTCTCATATTTGATAAATTAAAGTAATGTAACTTTTAAGTTATTTGTTCATTTAAGAATGAAATTGGACTTCTGTTGGAATTGGACCAAAAAAGAATTGACTTTAGTTTACGAGTAGTAACTAATATAAATTGTATTTTTTAAATATAAAATTTATTAAAATTCTAATCCTTTTAAATTTAAGTTTACTTCTAAAGCTTTGAGTAGAAACAAATTAATCGTTAATTTTATCGTTCAAATCAAAACATTACATCGCGATATTGCCGATAAGGGTTGGCCACAAACTTGTACAGGAGGTACGCGTTTATTAGGTAGTATTGTTGTTGTTAGTGTGATCAATATGCAATAGAGCGGCGTGGTGGTGTGCGCTCCACTCATGAAGATACTCATGGCCAGTAGTGGGACAATTCTCACGTTACTATCAAATTAAAATTCTAAAGGTAGGTAGAACCCTATGTAGTTCGACTCTGGCGGCGCCATCGCCACGCCTATTTCTGCCTATAATAGCAGTGTTGAGCACTACTGTGTTCTGGTCTGAAGGGTGTGGTTAGTAAGACATACTTATCCGAGGCGTTCCAACTCATTCCTCATTGGTAGTGACGAATCTGTGGTCAGCCTCTGGTAAGCCCTTGATCTTATCTGGGGTTGATTACAGGTGCCTATCTTCTGCAAGCTCGTTTGCTACTTCGATCATATAAAAAAAACGATGATATAAAAACTTATTGAGTTACATCAAACTCGAGTGACTAAAACTCACCGTCCTATTCCCAAGATCATGGACCCTGCAGTTCAACTGTGCGGTCTTGCCGACCAACGCTGTCACGTTCTTGGAGTAGGCCACGTCGAACCGAGGCCCTCGTTGCGTGAGGCCCAGGTCCACGTCAGTGTAGTCCAGCTCCGGGACCCCATCGTGGCCGACACCATTTGTGTTGTCTGTACAACCTGGGAATAAATACTTTTATAATAAATAGGGTTTATAGAATGAAAAAAGTGAATTTATAAACTAAAAAGTTTATATTATTATGTATGTACTATGTAACACATGTTGTGACGAATAATATTGTTCGGTTCGGTTAATATCGGTTTTCATTCAATATTAATATTCATTACATATGAATGGAAGACATTTTATCAAAATGGCTTCAATATTGTGAAATGAATGCCTGATATATGCCAGAGTAATTAATTGTAATTATCATTATTTAATTATCACATTTGTTTTAATGTTTTTGTTATTTTTGTTTCAAAATTTAAATTATCTCTATTATATTACAATACTATTAATAAGTATAATTGGCTGGCTGTCGACCGTTATAATTATAAATAAATAAATCTTAATCTTTATTATTAAATCTGATAATTATTAAGTGTTTGAATCTTATTCTCATCAACTGTCAAGGGCTATCGACTAGTAACTGTGCTGATATTACGAAGGTTTTCACTTCTCAGTTTGATAAAGTGAAGTGTTTTTAGGCATAAGGTATGATGAATGATCTTCTTTACCGACTTCCACTCAAACGATAGAATGGAATCACAACGAGTTAATAATAACTTTTATAGGACATTGTGACCTAAGCCCGCACTTTATGCACGCCTTTCCGCGTGCGAGCAGGCTTATGTCACGCGTACTATAAAATAATATACGATACTAGTGATCTAAGTTGCCTACTATGCACGGCGTTTAGCACGCTGCTAACGTTACGTCACGTCGTGCCATAATAGGCAACTTAGGCCACCCGTATCGTAATGTACTATTTTTGCACGCTCTATTTTATAAGTCTTATCACATCGTTCAAACTTCAAACCAGGAAACAAAAGACCATTCCGTAAAACACACGCGTCCAAGTTTCAGGAAACTACGGAATCTTCAATGACGGAACCGCAAAAATAACGTACAAAACCTCAATAAAAATAAAGATTAGGGAGGACGTTTGTTCACGTAACGGAATAAAAAAATCGCAACCGGATGAGAGCAAACGGAATACAAAATTTTATGAGCAATTTATTTTATTAATATTCACGACGGCGGCGGTCCGTTCAAAATCAATGACATAAATATTCACTCACAATAAAGTTAGAGGACAGTTATTTTTGGATTCATCTTTTATATTTTAATAAAACTAAGCCTTAGGCTGGAATTTATTTATCTGACGTGACGTGTTATGATGTGCAAAACGATATCGGTTTTATCGTTTAAATTTGTGTGATGTGATCACTTTACAAATGTATAAAAACTGACACCGTTCTGTCATATCCCAAGATGCCATGTCAAATAAATATGTATATATCCAGGCTCCACATGAGATTTATTTCTAAATTCATGGTAAACGTCTAAGAAATGTTTCTTTTTTTAATAATCATTTTTATTTTTCTGTCATATCTATTTATCAATCATGTCATTAATATCGTCTTTATAAAAGTCCAATCCATATCATGGAGTAAATACTTAGAGTAGGAGGCTCATAGGCAGGTGTCAGCGCAATTGTCCAACAAATAATAAAAGAGGGAACATAACAAACCTATATTTATCTTTGTCTAATCACTTTATTACATTAGGTAGCCTCATTTGCTTTCTTTTTTTTCCCTGGATACATTTTAGGCTGACTCTAAGCTTTACTGTAGAAAATGAAAATACTAACATTTTTATTGACCTCCTGCGATTAAGGCAGCCCATACTATAAAGGGTCCGAGCTGTACAATACGTTCTATGAACTGTTATACAAACGTATTACTGGATAGTTAATTATTACGAAAATGTCATCTCATGCTTCATAGATGTAGGGTTAATCAAATAGCTAAAGGTTCCTAATTCATAACAGATTGCCCCATGACTTGGGATTTATAGCTAAAACACTAATTACCTAAATTTAGGACGTAACTTAGACCATTTGGGAGTCTGGTCAGCATTAATGATGGAATTGTTTCGCTCAATTAACCAGAACCCCGAGGACTATACGGGTTGACTGCTAACAACGCATGGGTTGAACCACAGACATATATTTCAGTAGATTACGCATTAATCGTCATTTGTATGAAAACGAAGCGTATTTCAGTTTAATTTCTGTATAAGAAAACGTGACGTCACGAGGGTAATTCTAAAATAAACTTAGTTGTAGATGAAAAAAGCAAATTATTCCATTACCTCGAACAACCTTTGTTTGCAGAATTCCTACAATTAAATATAACATTATTTCGATTTGTTGAAGGAAACTCATTTCACCTCCTTTGCGTTCCGTTATAGGCACGCTAAGGATTACATACACTTGCGGCATCTAGATATACATATGTCCGTGGGTTAAATGCACTATAATATAGCGTCCATTACAACAGAATCCTGTTTAATCGATTCGTGTTGAATCGCATTTATCTCTTGTGTGTTTATTTCATTTTTTTTATATGATCAAAGTACCAAACGAGCATAAAGTCCACCTGATAAGTGGCCACTGCCGCTCCTGTAATCATCCACAGATAAGATTCTAATTCTAATGCTATTGCTAGGACTTACATAGGAGGGTTTTCTCCTGTGTTGTGGGTGCCATGGATACACACATACACGAATTCACGAACACCCAGACCCAGAACAGAAATCTTAATTCATCATTTAGATGTAAATCTGGCCGGGAATCGAACCCGGGACTCACTGCGCGTCAGACCGGTATGGTAACCGTTCCGCCACGCAGGTCGTCAAACAATGGCTATTTACCATCAGGTGGACTACATACTTGCTTGCTACTTTACCATCAGTGTGACCAGTATACTGTGCAGCCAAAGCCATGGTCATTACAAGAGGACCTCTCATAAAAGATCCATATCCAGGGGGAATCTGTTGGGTTGAAGACAATAAGTTTCCATAGCATCACTGTTCTCACCTTTTTGTGATTATTGTAACGGTGCATTTCTATGTCGGCCAAATCGGAAGCTTTCCACTGAGCCTACTGCCCTTAATCAGTATGACGTTATGCCAATTGATGTGAGATGA
>DWPV01007531.1:0-10645 GCA_018251915.1 Urbanus proteus proteus
GTTACATTTTCTTTTTTCTCCTATTTATAACAATTATAAACAATGTGCCGTTACATTCCAAGGTGTTTTTTCTGTTATTAAATACTTTAACGTGAGAGTAACATTATTTACTTTATATGTTTGTGGAAATCGTTGTAAATAGATTTAAATACATAATACTTATCGTAAAAATAATGCGTTATAAAATACACTTCAGTCTAACAGTAATGTCATTATTTTATTATTATAATTATTATTCTTGTACGTCCCTCGTCATCCCACTTCTGGACGTAAGCCTTCTCACTATTCTTCCACCCTTCCCGATCTTGTTCTGTTCTCATCCAGCCTCTTCCGGCCACTCGTCTGATGTCATTTGTCCACCTACACGATTGTCTCCCAACATTTCAGAGGCCTGTTCGTGGTCTCCATTCCGTAGCCTTCTAAGTTCATCTGTCCACCGGTAGACGGCTTAGGTGTCCTGTCCATCTCCATTTTAAAGTTGCAATTCTGTCACCTATGCATATCAACCATCTTTTTCACCCATGTCAGCCACTTTTGTTTTTATTATACCGCTTGAAAATTCTGTTTATTATGGTTATTATGTTACAGCTGATTTTTTTACGTATACAATAGATACACATTCATAATATGCAGTAACAATGGTAAGTAGGTACATTTTAGTCTGAGCATAATTAAAAAATACTCTGGTGAACTAGGTAAATAATGAGTGTAGGTAATAAGGAAAGCTTTTAGTATTTTTTCGAAGGTTGACAAAATCGTAAATGTTTTTCAGTAAAAATTAAAGTCATTCCTTTATAGGTGTAGGTGTACATAAAAATAATAATTAACCGATGTTATTGGCTCTAGTAGTCTAGTAACTAAAAGTACCACCATTAAAGTATTTTATTATCTACCATGCTACGTTTCAAAATGTCTCTTGGAAAAAACATAAAAAAGAGAGCGCGTAGGTAAGCATAGGCCACATTTAATAAACCAATAAACCTTTCTACCGAGTAATGTCAAATGAAGCAGAAAGCAGGTCTAATAAAAGTTCCTTAATGAATAATGATATATTTATCGAATACAGTAACTTCAAAGAGGTTGCCGACGTCGATACGAGCGGGAGAATGGCCGGCGAGTAAGATAAAAGCCGAACAAATATTCAGTTGCAGTGAGGATGTCGGTAATTTATGAATTTGTCAGGACAAAGTGAACATCGGCGCGGCGTAAATAAAGAGCGCTGCGGTGCGGATAAATTTGTGTCAGATCAAATAAATCGAGCATAGTACGATTTGTTGCACTTATTGGCTTACACCTACTCCTCCCACTAACATGTGGCGGGGTAAGTGACAAAAATAATTTTTAAAACGGCCACGAGTTCAATCGGCCGTTGTTTCGCTCCTTTGAAAACATTCCTGCTTAGTTGAATGGAACGTTTGTGGTACAAACAAAGAAAATGTGTATATAAGTACTACCACTCAATTAATCCTGTCAGGGTAATAGTTTAATGTTTTTTTAATGCTTAAATTTAACTATTAGCATAACTACATTATGACATTCATCATGGGTGTTCAAGATAATAATTCCCACTTAACTATGTAAAGCTATACCGTTGTGGTAAAGTACCTTGTCATGTAGGTACCTATAAGTTGTGGTAGGCATAACTACCAGAGTGCCCCCGTGAAACCCTTTATATTCGGTAAGCCAAGCTTAAACCTACGTGGTTGAGCTTAGCGCTTATGCCTACCATTAGTTAAGTAAAGATTAATACATGTACATCGACTAATTTTATTAGGATCAGTGTTTCCTAACTGCCATAAAAATAAACGACTTTTATGTTAATGACAATTGGAAGGATAAAATAAAATAAATAAATAATATGATGTTTTATGTAAGTTACACTAGGTAGCCAAAATTAATGCTCTAGAATAACCTTTCCCTATTTCATACATTTCATACTTATGAGCGGCAAGCCATTTGTATTTATTAGAAATGGCTAAATACCAAATGTTATAATTTATTATGCTGAAAGATGTTAACAAATGTGTAGATTAAATGATTATATATTTTCGGTAGCAGATATAATACAGTACCTAATGTTGTATTAAATAAGTTATATAAATCTTATATATTTTAAAGAATATGTTAATGTAAAATTATTTTATTAGCAGCTTTTGCGACGAATGTCAAAACCAGTAATATGTGGGTAGTCGGTAGTTAGGTTGTTTGTGATTCAGTATTTAAGTCTGCGCGTTATCGAAGCGCATTCATCCACATTCGATCAGTGTTATGAGCTGTTGCTCTGCTCGAATTATAAGTAAAAGTGTAAAACTACAACAATATAAGTGTGATGTGTGTGCGATGGTGGCTTCGCGCCGACATACTGTACCCACGTAGGTACGTATACCTACTTTATATAATAGACTGATTTTTTTTTAAGTTTGAAAAACACATAATTTCGTTTTAATTTAAAACCCACAATGCACCCACAATATAGAGTGTAGTTCAGAATTCAGTTGACTTCTCTAATTAAGTTAGAAGTCTGTGGCAATGAGATAGTTTACCGTCATGTTAAAAAGAAAAAATATTTTATTAGACCTTATTAGCTTGGTAATCCTGCTCCATATAATAAAACCAACTAAAGAAAGCCAATTTCCCCAACTTGTACGATACCTAACAATATCACCATATACCGCAAAATCCCTTCTGTTGTGTACGAAATATAAGAGCTAAGAAATTTTGTGTCCGACCCAGAGCAATAAAATAAATTCGTTGAAGTGGCTCGTATTTTACCTTCAGCCGCAGGCATATCGTGAGCCCCGTCTAACGGAGCGAGGTCGGGATATGAAGGAATTCAATAAAAATCACAATCATAAAACTAAGACGCTACACGGTAGTCATATAAAAATACCTAAGAGAGCATTAAGAGCCGTCCCCTAATAATAGGTCCCGCCAGATGCACGGGACGGCCCCGGCCGCCTGGAAAAGTCACAGTGGGAACTCGAGCGAAGGAAATTATTTTTTTCGGTCTGCCACACACGGCCCCAGCTAACTCAGCGAAAACTGAGATCGCTCCTCTCACGGGAATTACTTACACGACGACAGTTTACTTGCGACCCAAAAAATCTTTAATAGGTTACCTACTTACTTATAAATCTTATATCGTGTAGCCCATGCCATATACTTTCCACTGGGGAATAATATTAATAATGTAAGTAGTTTTCCTTCGTATATGGTTCAGGCTTTGAAATTAATAGGCACAATGGCTAGTGTAGATAGGCAGACTAACGTCTCTACGTAGAGTTTTGGATAACAGCCTGTTTTTGTGATGTGCTCTTCTTAAGTATCAAAATATGTATCTACTTTGACTATTGGTGATAATTGCAGTAATATTTACTAATTAATTATGCAAATTAAAAAATCTATCAGAGATTTATCTGACTTCTAAATCGTTATAATTACATATATTACTCGTATCCTCTTACAACAAACACTTAAAATTTTATTGAAAAGTTGAACACACAGATTTTAAAGATTCAAAATGAAAAACAGTCATATAAAAAAGATTTTGCAACGAAATAAATAAACCTACTGAAAAAATGAGGTGGTTACATTACAAATTTTAAAATGTTAGTGTTATGTGTATGGCTCTGAAACTTCTCATGCATGCGCAAGTTGCACCCGTCCGTATTTAATGGGTGCTGTCCATCAAGTAAAGTTTTTAAAGTGGCTAATGGTTGTTTATAAGTGTATAATAGATGATGCTGTTACATACAGGGCGTTTTTAATTATAGTGATTGCTGGCACGAGCTGTGGCGGGTGCAAATACATCTACAATCTACATACTGCCTGAAATGTACGTAGGAACGAGTTTTAAAATTGTTTACTTTTATAAAGATACAGTATTCTATGAGCAAAGTTCGTTAAAATGTTTAACATTTACAACTTAAATAATGCGGTTATGTAAAGCTAGTTATAAATAGGCTAAGACTGTTTACATAGGTATATTTTTCCCTGATTTTAAGACCCATCTCCGAAAATCTAAAATCCTACCTGTACGTAGGTATTTAAGCCCATCCGTGGTTATTCCTGGGCAGTAAAATTTCGGAAATAGGAGGACCGAATCATGTTTCCGTCTGTGACCCATTAGGGCAGAAATAGAAAGCCTTATTCAAGCACTTTCGATTTATTGCGAATAAGATTAATTAAATTAGTAATAGCCTCTATTTCTCCTTAAACTACGATCATGTTTCTATTGCCGTTTTATTCTTCCTATGGAGGACGACAAATTCGACGAGTCGACGAACCCCGTGGCGGAGCGTTTACCATACCGGTCTGACGCACAGTGGGTCCCGGGTTCGATTCCCGGCCAGACAGATATCTGAATGATGAATTTAGGTTTCTATTCTAGGTCTGGGTGTTTAGGTATTTGTCTTTTGTGTTCATGCCACCCACGACACTGGAGAAAATCCTACTGTAGGGCTATGAGTGTAGAAAGCGTCGTATATAGGGCTATGTTAGAACCTGCAGATCTTTCCTATAAGTTAAGTATGATGGCTTTGTTGAGTAACTAATGTTTAAAAAAGGCCTTTTGATAAGGTTTTTTTAAAGTGATTTTGGTACAAAATATATTTTCCTTATTATGTAAAATTAACAAGTCAAAGTATAATTCCTTGCTTTCATTTATAACCTTCTTCAAATAGACATGTGGGTTTGAAATTAGGTAGGCCTTATTTGTATTAGGTACTTACCTTAATCAATACTAAAAAATTGTACTGAAGACCCCGGCCTATATTCACATTATTCATATCTCCTACTAAATAGACATACTTATTCAAAGTACCTACCTATAGGTAAATAGGAATAATTCTATGAAATTGTAGGACGACTACCTATGTACATTTCTAAGTTGTAACATAAAAGTTGAAAAAAGTATCTTAATTCAACGAGAATTCACTATTTCCTAAGAGAATACACATAAATATAAAAATAGCTCCGTGTGTCCGAGAGCTACCTTCTACGTGAAGGAATGCATAAGCGCAGACATTGAATTTATGTCGTCAGACATACACGTAAACATATCAAAGTGCGCTATTTGTGACTCATCAGGTTCTATGCAACGCATGTGTCGGTCTGATATCAAGTTAGGGCATTTAGCTTCGCCAAGCTTCGCAAATAATTGAGTAGCAGAAATCATTGCTGAAAATTTCAGCCTGAAATAACCCAGTGTGAGGGGTGGATTTGAGCAATCGTTCTACAATTTTGACGAAAGCCTTTATAACCAGTATTGAACCTTACATCTATCGATGACACTACTACCACTGAAATGGGTAGCAGCAGAAGCAAACATACTGAGATTAAATCCACGGTGTCAGGTATATCCTGACAGTTAATGGACACAACCAATAAGCAATAATATTCTGTGATTAAACTGTAGTGTAGTAGCGTAGCAAAGCAAATCTACACTGGCTTGTGTGGAAAAGTGAATCGAGCAGGAATATCAGAATTTTGCCCCTACTCATGTACTCTTGATCTATAAAATCGTAAGCAAAATTACACAGACTTGTCGGGGAGTATCGAGTCGGGATACCGTATCGAATCGCGGTTCTATGACGCTCAATCAAGAGAGATAGAGAATAATAACAATATTCCCACAGAGAACCATTTTAACAAAATAAATAACATGAAAAAATAATTGAACCATTAGATTCTATAATAATATAATGAAACGTAACCAAAGAGTAATTGCGTCGATTGTTGGCAATTGTAGCAAGACTCAGATATCGGGGGATATTTCCGGGTTACCGCGGGGTTAGCCGAATAGGCGGATAATTGCGGGCTACGGACTGAATAACGCGCTCATTAGAACAGAGTTCAATTAAAGCAGGCTGGGACATTGCTCAGTTTCCTACGTACAATATGTTAATAGGGAATAACACCGACGATATATCTAGAATACCTGTAACTTTTAGTAAAACTGCGATAGGCAATAAAGGAGATGGGTATATTTATGAATGAAGGGTGTGTAATTCAGGCGCATTCTCGCAATCATCGATAAAATGCACATATTAAAATATAATTGGATGATTTTTTTTTTGGAAAATATCGGACCTAATAGCTACAGCCTACTTAAAATATACTAGGTATCTTGTAGATAGTTATAGTGCACGATGTCTTACCTGTGTAAAATATAATTTTATATCCCGATAATTAAGTGCATTTTCTAAATGCTGAATAACACTCTACGAACTCTACCAAGAATAATAATAAATGAAGATATTAGATAGGAAATTTTAAGGAGATTATAGGTAAATCTGAATACCTACAATGTAACTGTAATTAAATAATTACAGTAGAATGTAACAATGAAATAATTAGCGACGGCTGCACTTAATTAACGGGAGGGGCTCGGATTTCTGGGATATTCCCAACGTAGCCTCGAGGGTGTACCTAATTGCGGCTTACAACTTGCAACGAATAACGTGCTAATACATTGATCGATTAGTTATTCTTCGCATACGCCGTCTACGAAATTTTACTTAAATTTATCTACCTATTTATTGAGATTTAAATAGACATTATGCGTAGCAAGAATAATAATTATAAAATCACACATATCTTGCAATTCTTGATTGGCAATAACGACAAAGAGCTTTTTATCGAAATTTATTTTAGTGAAGGTAAACGGTTATAGTATAGGTAACGGTTATGTGAGATTTTGTAAATTTGAACAAAGAAAAATTTAAAACTTTAAACCTAAGTTCGACTTGCAATCAAGGCCTATTCCAAACCTAACGTTGATTAACTTAATGACTAGCAAATGTATACCGGGATTAATGTTTCTGGATGTAACGGGTGTTATTCCCGGGTGTAACGGGGTGTAATTGCGGGTTGCAACCGAACAACGCGCTCATTAGTGCAATGTTCAATTAGAGCGCGCCGGTGCACGGGGGCGCCGGTAATACGCACATATCGCCCGAGATTATAGCCAGTAATATGTTTAGTTTTGGCTGCAATGACGAATTGTAAACCAATAACTCTCTTCTCCAAACCGAATCTTCTGCGCAAGCTGCTTTAATAGACATGCTATATAATATATTAGGACTAGGACGCAAGAGTCGAAGAGAGCTTCCCGACCAGCAGTTACATTTTTGTGTCTTCAATAGTTTTAAAAAGGAGCCTTTTCATACAATTTACATAAAAAGTCTATTCTGCTTAATAGTCAGAACATTAACTTTGGCGTTGCTATTATTGGACAAGTAGGTACCTATATTTTTTCTCTACATGAAATGTAAATTTTAATTAAACAAATTATGCTACAAGTGCGTCAATGTAACGTAGTAGCTATAATAAACTTGAATATTTAAATAATATTAAAATTTCAAGAGATCCGTAGTTTAAACTTTACTATACTTACAGTTTACCCAGCTTTTTTCATTTCGGCTTTTTATGGTTTCAATTATAAGTAACAAATAAACTTTATATGTTGGAAGTATACGTATCTGTTTGAAGAATTTTTTAGTAATTATATTAATATCCTGAGGAATTTAATCCATACTCACCTAATAAGATAAGTAAAAATTTACCATTTAATAACCCCATGCTAAAGCAGCCAACGCTCTCCTTACGATAAGTTTATCAAAAAAGGAAGTACTTTGAACTTTTGAAGAGTCTAACAATGAACATAAATAGGCAAGTAGAAAACTTAAAACTAAAATTACACGGAGAAGTCATTTTTGAATTCTATGAATCTGTTAGAAAATATATGAACTTTACGCAATATCCGAAAAATTCACGGATTCTACTATTACTTCAACGATTATCTAAATCATTAAATTTGACTCAAGAAAAGCTTATAGAATCATAGCAAATTATTTAAAAATATAAAGATCCTGCTTACTTCTATTTCTAGTTAGATGACAAATTCATATTGCAAGAAGTTGCATTAATCTAGGTAACAATAGATCCTCGCTAAAGGAAACGCTAAAGTATTCAGACTTGTTAAATCGGACAAAATGTACTTACAGCCATCGAATCGCCTCGCTGGATCTCGGCAAAAACACAAAGAACCAAATAAAAATCACGACTAAGTACCGCATCACAGACCGGGTATAGATTTCACGTAAAAGTTTAGGGCATGGAATTGGAAAGTTGATGCAAGTCGCGCGATGTATTTGGCGGGAAAACTGCGGAGAGAGTGCGAGTGTCGCGCGGTCCGCTCTCCGGGTGTCTGGCGTGCGGCGCCGCGGACAGCGGTCAGGCGCCCGCCCGCCGCCCGCCGCAGAACATACAACCATACACGAAACAGAAGCGCCTATACGTACTGTACCGCCCCTATCTTGTACACAAAAAAGCGTGTAAATTGATACATCCCCTTATAAATTAAAGGGTGCAATCGGTACTTTATGAGCGCTTACTTAGTCGGGGAATAAAATATTTATTTTACCGTTTATAGTTGGCAAATAATAATTGTTCAATTTACCCTATTTCCGTGTGTTACCAATAAACCCTACAATAAGCAACATAACTTTTAACAAGTCAATATATTCGCTAATTTGGGTGAATTACGCATTAAAGAAATGTCAATGTAAAGATAAGGGGTGTTATATCATAAATTACATTGCTTATTGTAGGTAATAAAAAACAATTAAAATTTGGAAATGCAAAAATGATCGCCTCTGTGAGGTCACCGTGATGATAGGCACAACGTTGCACCCGCGCTGCATCATCGGTCCGGCGGGCGGGCGGCTCCCCACGCCGCGCGGCACAACCCACTTATCAATTCAGTCGAGTGGGCATTCGTTCATTGTGAGGCATTGTGCCTATTATGCGAGGATTCGGTGCCTATTTACCCGTTCACATGCCACTAGAATAGCCGCAAGCAATCTAACCCTTGAATTTGTGACGAATCTAAAGCGCTGTTCGGAGCGCGGCTCATTTGAATTCCTTGAATGGCGATTGTTCGAAACCTATATTTTACATTGTATACGAGGTACGTTTTATATTATACAGCGTATTTTTATTTTTATTTGAGGACGAAATATATTAAGCTGACACAGAGGACGTTTAATAAAACGAAGTAATAGTCATAAATCCTATATATTCAACATATCAGACTTTTCTTAAACTAAATTGTCGAAAAATTAAAAATCTAAGCGCAATTACATCGCATTATAATGTTACCCAACAAGCAACATCAGTAAACTGTTATATGAAACATCTATATGATTGAGTCGTTAATAATCAAGATATAAGTTTATAGAATTGAAAGGTTTCGGGCTATATTAAATTGATACTTGTTTCACTACGGCTGTATATATTATGTACTTTTTAATTTAACACTATCATAAATCATATAAAATGTAAGTTGAATTATACACATTAAACGTATTTACTTAAAATAGCTATAAACATTAATAAATTCTATATGGATACGACATTGAGATACTATAAAAAGTAATAGACAATCTAGAACTATTGTAGATTACAACAAATAATGTACATAACAATATGATTTAGGAAGTACATTAATCAGATAGTGTTCTGAATATTTCATTATTATGATTTATATTAAACGACTCGAAAGATACCATACCAAGGACAAAAATCGTTAAATATGCTCATTTTAATAATAGTGTAAAATTCACTTAAGATGAGCGTACGACAAATTACGTAAAATTTAAGTTTATTTAGTAGAAAAGGAGAAAAAATACGATAATTTTAGCAACCCTCAAAAGTAAATTAGTAAAATACATCCAGAAGTTAGTAACACATTACATCATTTTGAAGATATAAGTGTGCGCAACAAGATAAATGTCGTTAACGAGCATATGTAACGATTAATGCCACAATATCAGAACAGAATTACAAAATCTTCAATCAAAGCGCGATGTTGCGAGTCGGGCGCTGAAGTATTCAGATGCCTTACTATGAGTTTTCAATGCGAAAAAAGTTTTCATATACGTGAACCGTTTAAATGTCGAATTAAAATATACTAGAAATTACTTTCTCTTAATTGTAAAAACCATTTTACAGTATTTTATTTATCATAGTTAAAAACGATTATGAATCGAATATACTTAATGAAACAACAATTAACAAAATTTACTTAAAATCTAAACAATATATGTAATTGTAAAGACATTTCTATAGGACAAAAACAGATAAATCAAAATGACTCAAAATCAAACAAAAATGCACTACCAGTTCACTAAAATAATGGTTTATTTCGTCTACCACATATATACAGCTATACAGGCAGGTGTATATCAAAAACTTAGTTCGCATTATAGTAAGTAAGGTGTCAGCGTGTGTTGTTGCAGCGCTTGATGACGGCGAAGGTGAGGCGGGGTCAGGCCAGGTGCGACAGGTCGTCCAGCTCGGGCGGCGGCTGCGGCGCGCCCCCGCGGGAGAACACCGGCTTCGCCACCACCGACACCGGCGCCTGCCGTACACATCAACTATTTAGGTCTATGGATACCGATGAACGAGAAAAGCTATGGTACTGCCACTACCATAGATTTTCTCCTATGGGTGCTCTGGACAGAGACGTATCTACGACCACCCAGATACGACGACCCAGATAGCGCAATGGTTAACACGCCGGACCGCTAATCCGAGGGTCCTGGGTTCGATTCAGCGAGGCGGAAATTTGAATGATGAGTTT
>DWPV01007532.1:0-10645 GCA_018251915.1 Urbanus proteus proteus
GGAGGAGTTTTGTCACCGATTCGAAAGCCTCACAGATTTTCTCGTTAAGAGAATCGACAATACCTACATGTTCTTCCATCCCTCCTTCAGGGAATGGTTAATCAGGCGTGATGATAACGAAAGTCCAAAATTCTTGTGTGATTTGAGAGCTGGTCATTGTGGTATTGCGTTCAGATTGTCCAGAGTACAAGCGCCATTGGACCCGGAGAAGTCAATGGAATTAGGTCACCATATTCTGAAAGCACATATGTATAGAAATATGGGACCCGCACAACTGGGGTTGTGCCCAAGAGATTTGCAAGCGATGATGGTAGCGTCCAGCTCAGCTAACGTTGGTGAAGCTATTGCCAATTTGAGAAACATTTATACGCCCAATGTGAAGGTGTCTAGACTAATGCTGTTGGCTGGTGGATCTCCAAATCAAATAACAGAGTGTCTTGGAAATGCCCCACTGCTTTGCATGTATGCCCACCAAGGAATCATATCAATGGTCGGATTGTTGATCGAGTTTGGAGCAGATCTAGAAATGACGAATTCACAAGGCTGTTCAGCTCTTTCCTTGGCATGTCAAAGAGGACACACCGATGTGGCTAGAAGATTAATCGCAGCTGGAGCATCACTAAGCCACACAGATACTGCAGAACAAACGCCACTTGTCCACGCAGCAAAGAATGGACACAGAGATACTGTAATATATCTCTTGGGTTGTCAGACAGGGAAGGATGATAGGAACTCCATACACATTGATGAAGGAAACATCGAACAACTAGTGCCAGGGTCACGACATGCGCTGATAGCTGCAGCGCAAAACGGTCACTTGGACATTGTGGAGTATTTGTTGGATACTGCTGAATTAATAGTGAGTAACATTAATACATCCAAAATAAATACATTAAAAAATAATGCTTCTTTATGCGTTCTTTATGCGATTAAGTTATTAAGAACAATTTTCAATCTTTAAAGCAATCACAAAAATATTTCAAAAGCATTTTTAGACTTCCTCTAGACAAGAATAATTTATTATTTACTAATTTATTCACAATATTAATGTTTTTTGTTTTTTTTTAGCCGGACGGTATATGTCCAGTGACAGGCGAGACAGCGCTGACTGCTGCTTGCTCCACCGGTAACGCTGCCATTGCTGATGCACTACTCATTCGAGGAGCAACTCCATATTCATTAAACGCTAGGCAGATGTCGCCTCTGGCGCTAGCAGCGAAGAATGGGCGGACAGCTTTAGTGCTGCGATTGTTGGATTCAGGAGCTGATGTGATGGGATCAGGAGGCAAGAATCCGTTGATCCTTGCTGCTGCGGAAGGACACGCTGATGTTGTTGAGATGCTTTTGGCACATTGTAAGTAGTTTGAAAATGTTTTTTTTTTTAATTAGAAATTGTTCACTTAGTACAAGAGAAAAACTTATTCCGTATTCCGTTTTACAATACTGTCATTAATGTACTGGTACTACTTTTTTATTTTTTTAAACATTCGTCTGCTTTAATTTTGTTGTGAACTTGAGTCTGTTTCTCCAAGAGTCAATCCTATGTAAATTGGATTATTTTGCATGTGGTCGGCCAAGCTAATCTAAACTCTAAACATTTCGCAAAGAGATCCAAGTCTGTGGACAAATTTGTCTATAATAATTTTATAGATTAGGAAAGTATTTTAATTTTGAACGCCCACTGGCTCTTTCCTTAATTCACTATTCTTAATAACATTTTATAATTTTTTAGGTGCTGACCCAGACGCTGTTGATGGAGACGGCATATCACCACTAGGATGGGCTTGCCTCCGTTCCAGGATACCCACAATGGTGGTGCTGTTAGACAAAGGAGCAACGATCGGTGAGTTTTTTACGTTCACGATTTTCATTTATAAATGATAAAATTGAAATCTGCTGGTGTACGAAGTTATCCTTGACAACTTTTTAATATTACGCTCAAAAACATATTTTTAGTAAAATGACACTTTTGCATTCGTTTACCTATTTAAATCAGATTTTCAGTTAGCTATGTCTTTTAATTTACTAATTTTCATCTCTTAACATTTAATTATATTATAGATCAACCCGACGGCAACGGTAGAACTCCATTAGGATTGGCATGTGGAGGTCCCGCTGAGCTGGTGGAAATATTGTTAGAAAGAGGCGCTTCCTTGGAGAGAGTCGACCACAGCGGCTTGAGGCCTTTAGACAGAGCTATTGGACAAAGGAATGTTCCCGTAAGTATTTTTATTGGATGTTGCACATGTTACAATCTAATACAAATGCTATGGAATTTTACCAAATTCAAGTTGAACAATTCATGAAAAGGTACTTCTTAAGCATTATTGAAAGCATTATTTAAAAGATAACGATTTAAAAGATGACGACGTCTCTCTCTTTGTTTATAGTTGGCGGATAATTCTTAGTTTTGTATAATGAATATTATGGGTTTACAATGTTATTTCCAATTGTACATATACTAATTCTATGTGTAAATTTGCAGGTAGTAAATTGTTTCTTGCGGAAAGGTGCGAAACTTGGCCCGACTACTTGGGTCATGGCCTCAGGCAAACCAGAATTTATGTAAGCTCCCTTTAAATATTTATTATACGTTATCTCTCTGTTTCTTTAACTTTCTTGCCTTCAGATCATTATATGCGAACATATTCTTCAATAGAAACAAATCTATCGTCTCTTATAATTCTTATCGTCTTTAAAAAAGAGTCATACAAAATTTTAGACTATCAAATGTAGTCAAAAACAATCAGTAATTTTCCACAAAGTCTACCAATAATTACTCTTCGTATTTATTCTAACTTATTTTTTTTCTTTTCTTTTTTGTAGGCTAATACTCCTAAACAAGTTACTCGAAGACGGGAACATGTTATACCGGAAGAACCGTCCATCGGAGGCCGCTCACAGGTACCAGTACGCGCTGAAGAAGATCAACCCGCTCATCAGCGACGAGGGTGTGTCCACACCCTCCACGCAACCAGTGCCGCACGAGCATCTGTCAGCGTTCGTCCAGCTGAAGACCAACCTGCTGCTCAACTTGTCTAGGTGCAAGAGGAAGCTGAATGTGAGTTTTTAATGGCTTTTCAAGATAATTCTTAATCGCTTCAGCAAGTGGCAAATAAAGTTTCGGAGTTTTTTAAATAGTTTTCTTATCCACTCAGCGTGTGGCAAAATGCTATCGAATGTAAATTTTCCCCATTTTAAGAGAAACATTTATCAATTTTCCTTCATAAAATTCTAATTGAGACAATCTTAAATTAAGTTAATTTCAAGGCAATAAACATTGTTTTACTGAATCATCCTCTTCTTACAGGAACCATCTGAAGCCCTCGACCTAGCCGCTCGTGCATCCTTATTACGCCCGAACGCATTCGAATGCGCATACGCAATGTCCAGAGCAATCCTCGCTATGAACAAGCCATCAGAAGCTTTACCTCACGCAAGAAGAGCCTTGCTACTAGCGCCATCTACTGACATGTCAGCTGTCAGGACTCTGAAAGCCTTACAACAGGAGATTCTGTCCCGAATGAACAGTGGAACAACAGTGAGCTTGAACGGCGATAATAGATCCTTGAGGAATTTTGACACCATCAGTCTAAATATGCCGTAATTGATATCTAGGTAGAACAGTTGTAGGTACAAAATTTAGATGAAGCATATCATGAACGATAATCGAGAAGATGAAATGAAGAAATGTTATCAAAAGATATTGGATTTTTTTTTCAAGGAACACAAGAAATGACTAGGAGAATTTGAATGAGTTCTGAGATATAGTGGTTTATTACGTACAATTTGAGTAACAGATATGAGGATACAAGAAATGATGGTTATGATCTGTCCAATAAAATTCCTTCTTAAAATAAAAAGAGATTTCTTTTACACAAAAATATATTGATTAAAAAAACTAAGCCATCTAAAATATTACTTATCAATGCAAATGTAACTTTCTACTTTAGTTGCTATGTTTTAAGTTTTTACTTCACGTAATTGTTTTCAACTTCATATATTAGAAGTTGTTTTGTATACTTAAAAATATATTAGTACATGATATAGCTATTCTTTATATAGGTATATATTATAACTTAATATGATTTTGTTATTCGATGTGACATAGACTTTGTCTATTGCACATATTTATTTTTAATTTCATATTGTTTTCTCTGTAAATGTAAACTTACATATTTTCATATTCTTGCTTAAGTGCTGGCATATATTATTAATAATCCATAATTTTCTTACTTTAAGCAATATAATTTATAATATTGAGCTTTTTGGTTTTAGCTTTAGTTTTTATGTGATCAAATGACATGCTATATTATGTAAATATGTATTCATTTACATGTAATATATTATAGGTATTCTTTAAAATTGTATCTTTTTATAGACTCGAATGATGCACTTAAATGTTTAGCTTGCCATTTTGGAAATTTTGATGCTTTAAACCTTTTTGGTTACAAAATTGCACAGATATTATTTTTGCATTTAAGTAGAGGTACCATGTTCAACATTCTTAATTGAAGCAGCTATTGGCTGCTTAAGATAAGATTTTCTCAAAAGTGAATGAAATATTCTTATTAAGACCGTTTAATTGCCTTTTTCCATTTTTTCTTGCCGTAGCTTAAATATTGTTGGTTTATCTACAGTTCACATAATTATCGAGAATTATATTCGTTTCCACACAATACATTATTCGAAAAATCTTTCTTCGGCACTAAGCCTTAATAAATTTTGGACATGTTGGTACATACTAAAATTTTGCCTTAATATATAAAAGTACGTAGAATTGTTTATAACAATATTTTCAGTTGTTATTTTTGTTAAATTGTAAGGTTTTTTTGAGTTAAACTCGCGTGCCCATTTTCTTGCTTTATTCCTAATTTATTGAAAATTGTATCCTTTCTTAAGAAAAATGTAAGTGACATAAAAAGTAATTATTAAAAAGGCATGATAATGTTGTGAAAATGTTTGTTTTGATTTGAATTAGATAAATATTAAGATTAAAATGTGTAGCGTGTTATATTTATTGTAAAATTTAAAATTAAAGGTGTTTTATGAAATTACAATACAGTACAGACGTTAGGAGAGCCTTTTGTTATATACATTTAAAATATTCGCAATATGAGCTACATGTAAAACAAATATGCGAATATCGCATTTAAAAAAATAAATGAAATATAAATAAAAAATAATATTACAAAAAATTCGATATATTTAAAGACTGACAATATTATTCGGTACTTGATACCATATTGAAACAATTAAAATAAGTGAATCATAGAAAAGTAGGGGTTAATTAAGTACAATAGTTACTGTGACAGTATGTATAATTATAAATACATTTTCCTATTTGCTTCAATGGGTTTTTCTTTTACTTCTCCTTTACGGTTAATAAAGCCTGCTGTTTATATGATCGGAGTAGCAAACGAGCATGCAGTCCATCTGGTGGTAAGTGGCCACTGCTGCCCATGAATATCTGTAATTAATCCCAGATAAGATCAAGGTTCTAACTGAGGTTGACCACTGATGCGTTAGTACCTCTGAGGACTGAACTGGAACGCCTCGGATAAGTATGCTTAATGCTGTGCCATCGGAGTGGGACTAAATATAGTTCTAAAACTACATCTTGATGACATTTTCACTCCATTTTATTTTCTTAGACAATTAACAAAAACTTAAAGTAACTAAACAAGGTGATAAAAAGAAAAGGAATAAAAAACATTTATTATTTTTTTTAATATTTATTTTTATAAAACATACCTTATCTATTCTTAGTTTAGGTATAATAAGCAATATTTATACATATTATTCTATGACTTATAAGAAATTATGAAACACATTAAGTATAAAAAAGTGTAAAAATGATCTCTTTCTGCGCCTGCCCCGTATATATCCCTACTCATATATACATATAAGGATGTACACATTAGATTTGACTCTACGTATATATGTACATATACTACACATATACTTAAAATGTGATGTGTGTGAATGTAGGTATATTTGGTGAACTAGAAATATCATGTCTTTGGTATCAATTATATGGATAAGAACATTTCAACAAGAAATTCAATTTTTATATGTTCGGCGCTTCTACACATAAAGACCTGTGTAAGTGGTAATAAAGGCAATGCAGATTACCGCCCAGAATATTATTTAAAGTTACTTGCTCTGTGGGGATTTGTTACGGGCATTGCAAATAAGTCTTTTGACTTTGCATCTGTTAGGGTGAACTCCTATTTTAATTTATTTAAGATGAACAGACCACATAGAATCAGTTAGAGGACATACCCATCAGTTGCCGCTATCCTGTCTAGCTAACATCCCAACGGCAGTGAGTTATCTTCTCATCCATCCATTAGAAGTCGGAAACCCAGGCTAACAAACTTCATTCACCTTCAAGTGGCCCGTAAACCTTCCTAGAATACCTAATAATTCGCCCGCACTCCTTCAATGAAACCAAAATCGATTTTAAACATACAATAAATTCTTGACGACCTTCTGTTTTTTCGCCAACAAGAGACTTACTCGTTTATTCCTGGCTGTTTTTTGTCAAATGCGTCGTCGTTACCTCATGTAGCTACTAATTGGCAAGTGATGCCAAACGAATTACCGACCGCTAACCTACATCTTAACAAAAGTAGGAGGCATCCTAAACCGCATTAGGCGTAATGGGAGCACTCCTCAAAATTTGGTCCCTATGGTACAGTTTAAAGGGTAACCTTTGGTAAACTGGAAGCAACACTAGGGGCTTCTCTGTCGTTCTTAAGTCTATGGTGTACACTGGAGGAGCGCTCTGGGAGTTGAACATTCCGAAATCGAACATCGGGTTCGTGAATGTTTTCCGTGAGGTCAGTCCTATATCTAGGTGCTGGTTCGTGAGGAGGACGTGGCCAAAATGCTTGAGGAGTTGCTCGTTTTGGGTCCCATTCTTGAGGATATCTGCGTTAAGATCGGAGAACATCTTCTGGCATTGCGGACTATCCCGACGTTTCGAGGCTGGACAAGTCTGAAAGATGATTTAAAAAACAATGTAACATTTTATAATGTAGACAACTATAAACATGTAACACTTGATTGGGTCTTACCAGAAATTGGTCACAGATACGTCTCTACCCTTGTGGGTTGGTAGTTGGGACGCCTCGTCAAATCAGTCTACAGCAGCGCTCAAAAGGCTATTATGAGGTAAATAGGCAATGACACTCACGTCAAATCACGAAGGGTTCTACCTGTGGGTTTTACTATCTTATCATTAGTAATATCATAAAACACAGCCCAACTTACCGTTAGCATAGTATCAATAACGTTTAACAACTTCTTTGGTGAACTACAATGATCTCTATACAGGGGAACTGTCTGGAAGACGGCAGCAAAGGCTTTGTTATACGGGAACCACTCTCCGTGACTGAACTCCCGAATTCTGTCCTTCATTTTGAAGTAATCCATGAAGTTGTATTTATTGAGGACATTCATCTTATCCAGTAAGCAAATGGTGGACGGCGTGGAGTCTTTGCACTAGAAGACAATATCAAAAGTATAAAGAAGGGAAATAAAATAACATAAAAAAAATATTTATAAATAGATTTAAGTACAACCTCGTTGAACAGGATCTAAATCACAAACAACAATAACAGAAAGTTAATCATATGGATCATTTAGTCTTCAAACATACACATCTTCAAAAACATTAGGTACCTACCTACGCACAACTTAGGCAATAATTTGCTTCAAATGTTTAAGAAAACCCTTCACTCTTAACAAGGGTATGAGTAAGTGATAAATGTTTTTAAAGATGTGTGAACTTATGAAAAATACACTGGTTAAAACTTTACCAACGCGCTCTTGTCCAGCGTGATGGACTATTGCCTATTACAAGTCTTCTCATTCTGAAAGTAGATCCGCATGCAGTCAAATCCGTATGCATCACTGTTGACGAGTCACTAACAAAAGAGCATGTATTATTCCATTAAAATTAAACAGATTCATAATTTAAATATCTTACCGAGCTTATGGAATTGAGAACTGATTTCGGCTTGGACACAGTTTGAGACACATACTCTAAATGTATGAGAGAATTCATGTTGCACTGAAGCAAAACCTCGTGATTCACTAAGTTCGGTAACCCGCAAAACAGCCTTCGATTTTTCTGGAAAGAGTAAAAAGCAAATTGAATTAAGAGGAGTAAAACATATGGAGGATAATAAAGGAGTAAAACAATTTTAAAATCTAAGTATATGATAAAGCAATTAATAGTTGTGTTCAAAGAGAAGTTTTTACAGCAATTAGTCAAAAGCTAAAGAGAATTCAAGATCTAATTGTAAAAGATACTTACAGGTCTATATTTCGAAGAGCTGATTTGGCAAATGACTTCATTATTAGTGGTGCCAGTGTGCCTGTGAAAGTAAACCATTTTTAAGTAATATATTTTATATTAAACTTTAAAATTGATATAGAATTCAAACTTGTTTTTTCAATATCGTTACTTACCGACAAATATCAGGAGATATTGAATTTGGGCAATTCTGAAAAAAACAATTGTATTGTAATTCACGACTTTTGTTTTATGTAAAAAATAAACCAATCTTATACACATTTATTTCCACTTTACCTCAGAAAGGATATCGAAGGTACAAGCCAGAACTTTGTTAATTTGGCAATCATACTCATAGTCTCTGATAGGTTTGCTAAGACACTTGGTAACAACTCTTCCCTTGGCTTTGACCCAAGCTGGGTGTATGTCAGTCAAATTGTTCAGAAGTTTCGAGAAAGCGTCGATATCAACAATCCCATTTTCAGAAACGATATTAAGGGCTTTGAAGACGCAGTTGTTGTCTGCACACTGCAAATGTAAAAGAAAAAATAGATCAATTTGAAAATGCCGTTCCGCATAGTAAATTAAAGACATTTGACAATGGGGCATTGGTAATTGGCAATTCAATTTAATGACTTCCTAGATTGATTGGAAGAGGTAAACGGCACCTAGTTGTAAGATGAAAAAACAAAGACAAGTTTTATTTCAAACTTAATAGATTGTAATGCTACTACATAACCTTTGGAAAGATTGCATTGCAAGTATGTAGATATACTTACCAATATTATAATAATTTTAACTGAAATAATTCAAATAAGGAACTCACCGATTTTGGAACCATTTTAACGTCTTTTGCTTTTAAAATATTCGAGTTTTCAGTAGTGGTGGTGGTAGTAGGAGCTGTTGTATTTTCTATACTCAATCGGGTATCTGAGTTCCAGGTCAGCTCAAAAGCGCAATCTGACCTCCAGGCAGGTGGTATGAATTCGTGTATGTCACAACAGTCTAGTGGATCATATTTCTAGAAATAATGGTATGAAGAATTAATATGAAGTCGGTTAAAAACGCAATATGTTTTTTTTTAACTTTAATAGAATATATTATTCCAATGGAACTTAGAATATATTAAATTAGCCTTTTGAGAGTTAACGACGACTTTCTTTTACCTACTTTAACTACCTACATAATGAATTTCATTTATTTGAACTAATGTCCATGTAACATGTTTATTTTATAGAAAATTATCTCAAATATACTTAGTTATTTCATTGTTATTATTTTAACTATAAAAAGAGAAATAATAAAGGTAGGTATGCATATGCCGTTTAAAACATAACATAGAAAATACTTACGCCATACTCTTCTACACTCGGCGTCGCAGGAGCAACATTCTGAAAATTAAAGTAAGATATTATAATATTACTTCAACATGAAGCAAGAAAAACGTACCTTGCTATAGATAATTCAGTTCTGTGATTGACTTCAAGTAAAGGCAAGAAAAGGCACATCTATTCCACAATACACATTAGTACGAGTTTGTTACGTTTTCTTGATACGATCTCGTCTCACGTTTACGCCCGTTTTTCCACGGTAAATTTTTAGTACCTAAACGGTCCGCTAGGAGCGCTGCATGTAAATGTATGGGCCCAAACGTAAACAAGGAACGTTTCACTAAACATAATAAACTCGTAATAGGGGTATTGTACCTACATGATCATTTGCTACTACTGCATTGTGATAAAATTCTAACACCGAAGAAGTCTTAAATACATCGCCTGCATTTATAACAGCCTTGTAATAAATTTTTGAAAGGTACCATTTCAGCGTTCATGTCCTGATCAATCCTCTAACGGAAGTTCGCTCGACCAAACCGACCTACAGGTACAGAATTGACAATCGATTTGAATGAAACCACATCTTCCGAAGAGTATTTACGGATAAGAATGAAAGTACACACTTTCATTCTTATCCGCAATAATACTCATATTACAAATCTAAGCTGACACCGTTTACCGGTAAGTTATCTATATTAGCTAGCTATATTAAGGTTAATATTATGCATACATTTTGCATATTAAAGATCTAACTGCCCGCTACGAACTATGGATCCAAATAGATAAGTCCTTGATAAGGTATCTTTTATCTTTTATCCTGATATATGCTTTATATGTAAACACCATAACTTACGTCAAATGGAACAACTTTAATTGCAAATCCATCGTCAATGGGCTTCTTCTCAACCTGCAAATATACGAAGAATGATCTATACTAGTGTTGTAACGAATATTCGCATTCGCATTCGCATTCGCGAATATTCGCATGATTTTGGATATTCGCATT
>DWPV01007533.1:0-10644 GCA_018251915.1 Urbanus proteus proteus
ACGCAACGGATTTTGATGCGGTTTTTTTAATAGATAGAGTGATTGAAGAGGAAGGTTTATATGTAATTTAATGCGTGTGGCCGCGGGCAAAAGCTAGTAATTGATATAACATGCTTTAACGGTGAAGGAAAACATCATCAAAGAAACTTGCGTCCTGTAAGATGCTGTGTAGTTCTCAAAAGTGCGAAGTGTGTAAGGCGTTATAAGTGTCGGTAAAGTGTACGAGCAAGTGCATAAGGCGTTGGAAGTGTCCCTGGCTTTTACACTTACACTTAGAGTACTGAGTTTCTGCTCTATGATAGCGTTTTGGTGCTATATTCTAGTTTTAAAGGGATGAAGGGAAAAGTACTTGCCAAACTTACCAGTTTTTTAGTCTCAAAGTTAGTTTTTTTTAACGGTTTTTAAATTATTCAAGACTGTAAAATAGTTGGAAAAGATTTAATTAAAACCTCTTTGGTGGCGGTGATGCTTACTGAGTCCAAACGTACGGCTCTACCAGTTTCTAACCAGTATTAATTTAACCGATTTTAATTTAATTTTAAATTTTCATTTAATTTTAATTGTGATCATTTAGCAAGATTTTACTATAAATTGTTATTAGTAATTTAACTGATTTTAATTTAATTTAAAATTTTGATTTAATTTTAAAGGTGGCTCTATGTAGTTCGACTCCGGCGGCACTACCGCCACACCTATTTCAGCCTTATAACAGCAGTGTAGCGCTGCTGTGTTCTGGTGTGAAGGGTGTGGTATTAGAGACATATTTATCCGAGGCGTTCCAGCTCAGTCTTCAAGGGTAGCAGCGCATCTGAGGTCAACCTCAGGTAGGACCTTGATGTTATCTGGGGTTGATTACAGATGCCCATGAGCGGCAATGGCCACTTATTATCAGGTGGACTGTATGCTCGTTTGCTACTTCGATATATAAAAAAATGATTTCATTCGAAAAGACAATAAAAAACTAATGCAATTCCGTAAATAATTTGTGTTTAATAGCTTATTAATATGAAGTTATTTTGGTCAAAATTCGACCACCGAGAGCTCCTGCTATATTTTAATGTACCACATTGTCTCGTATCTCACTGAGTGAATCTCGGTGGACTAGGTACACGGCCAGTCCATTTGGCTGTGAGAGCCAGTGGTGCTCAACTTTCTGTTGAAACTTTAATCTGGACGATATTTAATCCGAAATAAGATACGAAAAAATATAAAAATCCTTAAATCCTTTTTAAATTTATATATGTAATATATTACAGTACTTTTGCCGGCGGCTTCGCACACGTTAAAGTGCATATAAACCTTCCTCTTGAATTACTCTATCTATTAAACAACCCGCATCAAAATCCGTTGCCTAGTTTTAAAGATCTAAGCATACATAGGGACAGACACCGGAAAGCGACGTTGTTTTATACTATGTAGTGATAGTGAATTTGACTTACTAGAATGTAAAAATCTGATTTATAAGAAATAGCTATTGTATAAATGAATATGCTTAAAAAGTTAGAAAATGTTATCATCCCATGTTTCACGGTAATCACATTTTTTTCTATTTTTTGACAGATGGATACCAGGATAAAAATAATCCCTTTGTTTACTTTTTGCTTTTTGTATATTACTTCGTTATTTTAACAAATAAATATATTACCCAGTCTTGCTCTATACACAGACGAAAACCGGGCAAACATCCGGTTAAATATAATCCGATTATCCGTTATTGAATTACAAATAATTTAAACCTTAGCCTTGACAACCCCTGGCGTACGGAGGTCTACTAAGAGGCCTGAGGGACCAAACTCCGAGATCCGGCCACAGGTCAGGTATAATTAGTGGAACAAGAAAAACACAGATCCGAACGGGTCCCAGGTTCATCCCCCGGGATGGTAAACTCGATTCAAGTTAACCCACGGTCCGGTATTAAATATTATCTTTAGACAAAGTTTTAGTTGGGTATGTTTGAAGTTACTTTGTTATTTTGTTATAATTGAAATAGATATTGAAATTGTTAATTTTTTTATTTAATTTACTGCTCTTTATTAATAATAACTTTATTAATAACTGCTCTCAAACGAAGGGGCCCATATGTGAGTGGAACGTGCGCTAATGCTTCCTTGAAAAAAATAGCCTTACGCCTTAAACCTTCAGCTATCTTCCAGTAAAAGTCCGGTCAAAATCGTTCCAGCCGTTTAAAAAGGGGCGTCCTGGCACAGGTATATGTTTACTTAAAAGGGTGCCCCAACGATGGTCTATACATGTATTTTGTACAACTTGTTATGTCAATAAATCATTTTGTAATTCATTGTTGTTACAAATTGTAATCATTTTGTGTTTTAGAAATCACATATAGATTCTTCAATTTTATTTATTTGTATAGATTGATTACATATATTGATTACAAAATTTCCCTCCCTTCTCTTATTTCGCCACTAACGACAATTACCACTTAACATTAAACGAACTATATAGTCGTTACGTCACAAACTAGTTTTTCCCGGTGTGATCTTAAGTCTATCCCAAGGAAACCGTACATTATCCCGGAATAAAAAGTAGCCTGTTCTATTCCAGACTATAGTAATTCCGTGATAAATTTCATCCAGATCCGTTCAGACGTTCTGACTTGATTAAGTACGAAACATCTATCCTTGCTTTCGCATTTATAAAAGAAAAAGATAAAAGAAAAAAACACTTTCTATACTAGGATTTTCTCCTGTGTCGTGGGTGTCATGGACACACAAAGACGAATACACTAACACCCAGACCCAGAACAGATGTCTAAATTCATCACGATTTTGATGATGATGATTTAGATGTCTGTCTGGCCGGGAATCAAACCTGGGACCCACTGCGCGCCAGATCGTTATGGAGACCGTTCCGCTATATATGTAAGTATGTATGTACATATATCAATTTCTTTGGCACGCCCTACCGCCCAAACGGCTTGACTATTTTTAACATAAGAGGTGTAGTTGGATTCGTCTCAATTGTCATAGTGACATAGGCTATTTACCTAATTATTAAATATTGAAGGTGGTAGAACCCCATGTGTTACGACTCCGGCAGCACGACCGCCAAACCTATTTCTGCCTTATAACGGCAGTGTGCACTGCTGTGTTCTGGCTTGAAGGGTGTGGTTAGGGAGACATACTTATCCGAGGCAATCCAACTTAGTCCTCATGGGTAGCAACGCATTCGTGGTCAACCTCATGTAAGACTCTGTTTTTATCTTGGGTTGATTATAAATGTCCATGGGCGGCAGTGGCCACTTACCATCAAGTGGACTGTATACTCGTTTGATACTTACATATTAAAAAAATATGTTGCCTGAAAACTGAAATAGAAGAGATGTTATGTAGTTGGGTTTTTGATTTTAAAATATTATTTCCGTATCATATATTATGTCTCTAAAGTAATAAATTCTCAGAAAACCTTATCGATTAGGCTTTCCGCATCACCCATTACCCATTAATATTCAATGGGCCGACATGATTAACTATTCTGAATGACCGTTAATTTGTGGCGGGCGACCATCTTGGATCGTAGCGTGATTATTTAATGGAATTGACCAGATAAGCGCAGCAGTAATAGCCAGTTGAAACTTGGCCTCTCAATCGCGAGGTCCAGGGTTCAAATCCCAGGCGCGCACCACTGATTTATGTGCGTTTGATGTAGCAAACAAGCATGCAGTACACCTGATGATAAGTGGCTACTGCCCCCCTGGACATCTGTAATCAACCCCAGATAAGATCAAGATCCTACCTGAGTTTGACCACAGATTTTGTTTTTATGACATGTGAGTAGCAAACGAGCATGCAGTACACCTGATGATAGTTGGCCACTGCCGCCCATAGACATTTGTAATCAACCCTAGATAAGGTCCTACCTGAGGTTGACCACAGTTACGTTGCTACCCCTGAGGACTGAGATGGAACGCCTTGGATAATTATATCTCCCTAACCACACCCTTTAGACTAGAACACAACAGTGCTGAACACTGATATTATTAGGCAGAAATAGGTGTGGCGGTGGTGCAGCCGGAGTCGAACCACATAGAGTTCTACCACCTTGATTATATTACTAAAACTATTACCAAATCAGCGACCTTTTTATTTACATAAAAAGCTTTTATAATACTCGAAACATAATAACCAAACTATTTCAAAATCAATCAATGGTGCCACTCAATATTCAAAAGTTGGCAAGGTGCATGCCCCAAATATAGACCACTCATTCATAAAAATATATTATTCAAATATTGATATAATTTTATGCGCATCATGTACATGGTTAACCAATATTATGAATATTTATGAATATTTATGGAGAACTTGTTGCGTATTGCATACAAATATTTATTTGCTATGCAATTTTGATATTTATTATGCATGTTTGTAACGGTGGTTTTTGAGCTTTTGTTTTATTAATTTCATGACCCGTGTGACAGTTGCCATACAAGCAATGGGTTCCGGGGTTCGATCTCCGGCGACACAAATGAATGATGAATTTAGATTTCTTTTCTGGGTTTGTGTATTCGTGTTTGGACGACACAGAAGAAAATAAATAAATATGTATTCCTTTTTCTTTTTTAAACGCGAGTGAAACCGCGGGGATTGGCTAGTTTTGAAATAAATCCTTTATTTTTCTAATAGTAAGTTACTGTATGTATACCTTTTAACTTCTTTAACGTGAGTAAAACCGCGAGTATCAGTTAGTCTACGATGTATTGTGTCCGTTAAAAATGTTTACGATAAAATCAACGATTGTTCTGACAAAATAATAAATCATAAAAAATAATTCAAACATTCATTTAAAATCACTTGACATAAACAATGAAGAATCAGCTTCTCCAGCCGCAATGAAGAAGGGGAACAATTCTTCGTCGCATTATTTGCATAATGACCGGAGTAAGTGATTAATGTTCACCGTTCAGTTCAGTAACGTATTTAACCCTAATTTATTTGTTGTATTTTTTAATTTTTGTACCGGATAATTTAAAAGATAAAAATTTAACACGCAGCGGCAAGTGAGCATGCAGTCCACCTGATGATAAGTGACCACTGTCGTCCGTGGACATTTGCAATCAACCCCAGATAAGAAGAATGGAATCGGAGGCTACAGATGCATTGCTACCCCTGAGGACTAAGTTGGAACGCTTCGAACGTGAGAACTCTATTTAGTTCGACTCCGGCGGCTCCACCGCCACAACTATTTCTACCTTACAACAGCAGTTTAGCGCTGCAGTGTTCTGGTCTGACGGGTGTGGTTAGGGAGACATACTTATCCAAGGCATTCCAACTTAATCCTCAGGGGTAGCAACTCATCTGTGGTCAACTTCAGGTAGGACTGTGATCTTATCTACGGTTGATTACAGATGTCCATGGGCGGCTATAGCCACTTACCATCAGGTGAACTACATGCTAGTTTGCTACTGTGGCCTGCTATCAGGTGGACTGCAAGCTCGGTGGCTTCTAAACAACACTCCAGAGCCACCAGGTCACGTCACCTTGACCCACATACACTAACCCCGTCTATTAATCACGTACGTGTTGTGTGTGTGTGTGCGTCATAAATCTTATACTTTTTACCCATCTTCTCGACCTCGGCTAGGGTTGGCCCTCTTGAAGAAATAGATTTTATACCATTTGTCGACCTGCGTGACGGAATGTTACCATACCGGTCTGACGTCGGGTCCCGGGTTCGATTCTCGGCCAGGCAGTTCTGAATGATGAGTTTAGATTTCTGTTCTGGGTCTGGGTGTTTGTGTATTCGTCTTTGTTTGCCCATGCCACGACATAAGAGAAAATCCTACTATGAGTGTAGAAAGATTTTTTTACGACCTTTGACGACCCGCGTGGCGAAACGTTACCATACCGGTCTGACGCGCAATGGGTCCCGGGTTCGATTATCGGCTGGATGTCGTAGGAGGTGACTAAGACAACATCCAAGTGTCGAGCAGTGGTCTTTACCATCAGGTGGTCTGCATGCTCGTTTGCTACTCACATGTTAAAAAAATAACTTCAGTGGTCCAATAAAAGTTAGTCTCAGCTATTTTCTTCTTATCTTATATACTACTATTATGAAGTACCGATAAAATATACAATATATTTCATTCTATAATTAGCTAAACAATTTATTTTTATAAAATATAGACCAATTGTCGAGAATATAAAGCGATGCTATTAAGAATAGTATGAGTGGCAACCCTGAGTTCGACCTATATTCTCCGTATAAGCAGATATGATTCGATGAGTATTAATCTTGCTTTTCGTCGTATATCTTAAAGATAGAACGAATTTTTGCTTACTTTAGATGCTCTACTACTAGTAGCCTTCAATAATAAAGTATTAGTAACAAAAAATGTGCGTATTTTGTACACACGTAAGGCGGTATTCTCATTCGTCATAATTTACATGTATATAGGTAGCTAGCTGATCCCCGCCGTTTCACCCGCGTTAAAAAAGTAAAAAGGAATAAATATATAAACATAGATAACATCCCGCGCTACTGCGACGGACCCTGCATGTGCGTGGCGCGCGCTCTAATGCTTTTTTTCAAAATTAAAGTAGACTATGTTACGCCTTAGACCTTCAGCTACCTGCCAGTGAAAGTCCCGTCAAAATCGCTCAGAAACAAAAAAATATATATTGCATTTTCGTTGTAGGTATCGTGTATACTTTCATATGCATTAAGTAAAAATATATTAATTTAAAATCACAAACAGACACTTGAATTTTATTTATCTGTATAGATAATACTACAAATAAATTATGTATATTACAAAGGTGGTAGAACTCTATGTGGTTTGATTCCGGCGGCATCACCGCCACACCTATTTCGACGTTATAGCAGCAGTGTTAAGCACTGCTGTGTTTTGGTCTGAAGGTTTTAAGGGAGACATACTTATCCGAGGTGTTCCAACTCAGTCCTCACAGGTAGCAACGCATCTGTGGTCAACTTTAGGTAGGACTTGATCTTATCTGGCGTTGATATGGATGTTCATAAACGGCAGTAGTCACTTGATCAGGTGGACTGCATGCTCGTTTGCTACTTGGAATCATTAAAAAAGTGTAATGTACAATAAATTAAAACTTCACCCAATGTTAAAAATGATGTGTTACATTGGTGCAAGTTCCTTCGTTCTACGCTAAATATCTGTGTAACATTACATTTTTTTTAAGAGTATTACATTGTCAATTTCATATCACAATTAAAATATGTGTTACATTGCCGCACACAGTTTAGCCTCGCACTAAAATATGTGTAACATTCCCGCGTACAATTTCTTCCCGTTAAAAATATGTGTTACATTGCCGCACACAATTTAGCCCCGCACTAAAATATGTGTAACATTGCCGCGCACTATTTCTTCCTATTAAAATATGTGTTACATTGCCGCACACTATTTTGCCCCACACTAAAATATGTGTAACATTGCCGCACACTATTTTGCCCCACACTAAAAAATATATTACATTGTCACACAAAATTGTGTCTCACTCTAAAAATATGTTACATTGCAATAAATCCTTTATGGAACTGTTACCTAACTTCGACCACAGATGCGTTGCTACCCCTAATGACAAGACCTCGTATAGGAGTCCCACAAATATACAATACAAGTCTACAATTCAACTGTATAATGACGAGTATTATTTGCTAGCGGACCGTAAGTGCCGTGTGTCACGCGAGCCGAACTGTTGTGTAGTGCGGTACAGAAACTTCGGGAATAAATATAAGGAAATATGCTCCGTTGGGGCTTGATAGGCGATAGGGCTGTGCATTTTAGATGTATGTGTGTATGATATGGATGTAGTATAAAGTTTTTTTCCGTAGTGAGTGTTAATCGACCTTTACGCGTGTAGGCCGTAAATCTGCGACGTGAATAAGGTTGGCAATTTTGTGTTTTTTTTTAATATACGTCAAATTTGATATATTCTTATTTAATAAAATACAATTTTTGACATAATAATATATGTTGAACTATATTTTTATGGGGTGTCCAAAAATAATATTTGAAGTTATTAAGCTACTATTTTTTCTTTTTAAAAAGTGTAAAGTAATCTTAAGGTAGTATTATTTTTTTAGGACGGATTTTTCATTACTGGTTTATAACTTAAAACAAGTAAACAATTGAAAAAATTGTCCCACTCTATCAACCACCAAATTATAGTTACTTTAATGTTGATTGAAATGAAAATCAAATCTAAGACCCTTTTACCGCTCCAAAAACACAAGAAACCAATATATTGTAAAATTAACCAAAAAAAAAAGAAAAATAATAATATTAATTAAACAATATTTTCTCGAGAGTCGCAACCCTACACGTAATATTTATGGCAGTTGGGGAAGTTCGTGCGATACTAAGCTAGGATTTGGGTGCAATTCTGAATCTTTTCCTAACTTTATGCCTACCCGTTCTCCTGTGGTTTTATTTTATGGTCTATTTCTGGGTATGTTCTAAATTTTCAAACTGTCTTTGCGGCTGGAAGCTAGTTTTGTGAATTATTGTCACCGTTGTACTTTATATTCTACCGTGGGTTTTTGATTTCATAGAGAACAGAGATATTTTCGGGTTGTAACATCAAAAAATGTCATTCCATTTAAAAAGTGATAAAGTTACTTACAGCTTTGATATTTAATCAATTTTAGTTTGATGCAGTGGTGCCCTAGCTTTTAAATAACTCAAAATCCATGAAGCTCTTTTCAGATAGGACTGAAGTTCTTCAGACTTCTTCATAAAATTAATGATGATTAGCGAATAAGTTTTTCAAAAATCTTATTTCTCTAGCCGGGAATCGAACAAGTTCAATTTGAAAAATAAATCACACTCTGTATCATTGCACCATCTGATATGGTTACAGAATTTGATCCTTACAAGCAACAGCCTTATAAAAATAACGCGGGGGAAACCGCGGGAATCACCTAGTCCATACATACATACGCTCCAAAAACAATACCTTCCATCTCTAAAAAAGATAAGCTCGTCTAGGTTGAAAAAATCCGTTCCCAACTCCACACTGACGCGAACGCGAGCGTCACTCATGACGTCAAGAGCTGATAGCTCACCGAGAAGTTAATTGGAAACAACTCGTTGAGCGGCGTCACGTCAACTGACGTCACGTCACGTCGGCGATTACACGCCCGGGATTTTAAAGCGTTAACGTATGGGTTGGATTTTGAAGTGTTTACATTTTTTTTTATTGTAGCAAACGCGTATGCTGTCTATCTGATGGTAAGTGGGTACTGCCGTCCATGGACATTTGTAACTAACCCCAGATAAGATGTATGTCCTAAAGTTGATCATATGCGTTGCTACCCCTGAGGACTAAGTTAGAACGCCTCGGATAAGTATGTTTCCTTTACCACACCCTTCAGACCAGAACACAGCAGCGCTACACTGCTGTTATGAGGCACTAATAGGTGTGATGGTGGGACCGCCGGAATAGAACCACATAGAGTTCTACCACCTTTTAAAACTTTTAATAATGATGTAACTTTGATAGAAATGTAACATATACTGTATAACTAAATGTAACATATACATATATAGCACTGTATTGTAATATATACAATATTAATATTTTAATTAAAATATACTTTTAATTTTTACGCTATTATATGGGAAATGTGAGATGTTTATTATTACTTAACTACCTGTTAATCGCGGCTCCACACTCGTTAAATTACCTATAAACCATCCTCTTGAATCACTCTATCTATTAAAAAAATACATCAAAAGCCGTTGCGTAGTTTTGTTTTATACTATGTTTAGATAACTATGCAGCCACATTTCAGCAGATAAATATATTATACTACAAAAATATAGTTAAAAGTTTTAATACTTGACCATTAAAAAAAACTAGCGAATACTATCTAAATACCAAATCTATTTTAATTGTATATAATAATAAAATCAATAATATTTCTCAAGACAAACGCCAAATTGATTCCCTGAAAATTATCAGATTAAAACCGAAAATGTCCAATACCTGATGTCAATCATACCAGTCATCGGTGGTTAAGGCTACATCGATCCCAACTCAATACCAATTAAGGCTGAGTGCGATCCAATTAACTACCTTACCTTATCATTTTATTGATTCAAGATTCTTGAGTCCGAGCTGATAAATCGGTCGAGATGGGTGTCAAGGGGAAGTCACTTAGCAACCGCGATCCAATTTGAAATTTTCTTTTTAGTGAAACTCTATTTTAAAAAACTGCGGCAGAAGTAGGGTAATGTTTTTCCAGCGTATGTATGTATTTATGTAGGTATTTACCTTACCCATTGATATATCTATATAAATAAATAAAATTGAAGTGTTTGTGATTTCAAAATATCATTTTTTTACTCGATGCATATAAAGTAGACTGGACTAGACGGATTTTGACGAGACTTTCACTGGCAGATAGCTGAAGGTCTAAGGCGTAACGTAGGCTATTTTAACTTTGGAAAAAAGCATTAGCGCACGCGCCACGCGCATGGGGGGCCCCTCGCGGGAGCTCGGGATATTGCCAATGTTTAGATAATTACTTCTTATTACTTTATTCTAAATATAGCGCTGCAGTTTCAAAGGATACTTTAGACAGTATTAGTATTGTTTCAGCGCTGCAGCAGCTTGAAGGTATAATGCTAAAAATGGAACACGATTT
>DWPV01007534.1:0-10644 GCA_018251915.1 Urbanus proteus proteus
AAGTAGGACGCATCTAGCTGTGCAGCGTAGATCTATTGTCTTAACTTGTAATTGTGAAATCGTAGATCCTATTGTCTTATCTCTGATGATAAACTAACTAGAGTTTATAAATAATGAGCTGCGGATATTTGAATGAAAATGATGGTTTTATAGCGAGATATTATGCCATTATAACTGAAACCCTTTTTTTAAAAGATGTGTGTTATGGAGTTTCTTGCGCCGCATCTTCTCCATAACTAAACACTTTCCGAAGTGGTGGTGGTGAAAAAATAATATTATTGACGTTCAAAGAGAATTCTTGTAAAAAATCTACTTTGAAAAAATATTTTTGACTTTGATTTTTTTTTGATTGATCAATACAATTTATTTCGCACGCAACAACAATTGCCCATATTATTCTGTCGCCTTGGTAACCTTCCTTTTCAATTATTATCGTTGCCTCAGGTTACCGTCTCAATACGTCTCTCTTTTTCTTTCGCTCTCCATCTCACGTCATTTGGTATGACGTCATACTGATTAAGGGCTTTAAGGGATGTAAGCTTTCCACTGCGCTTCCAAATTGGCCATAATTTTGCCATTTGGCCACCTAATATATTTTTTTTTTTTTTTTTAAATATAAATGGACTTACGTTTCGCTGCGACCTTACCTAGATAGATCTCCTCATATAAGTATCTTCTACTTGCCAAAAACCTTCATACCAGAACACAGCAGCTCTTTACACTACTATTATTTGACAGAAGTAGTTGTGCTTCCAATGTCAAATCACGAAGCATTACTTAGTTTTCTACCTTTGATTCTTTGATACATTATAACATATATACTACAATATACTCAGCACTATTTCCTAAAGGACCAGATAACGCCACCACCAGATTTTACAGCGTTTACTACAAAAAGAATAATCCATTCTAATTTTCGTAAAGTGCCACGTCTCATTACGTGGCGCAACTGTTGCAAATCTGCGATTGAGTCGTTGGTGGGTAATGCGGTGCGTGCCGGACGCGTGGCGTGCCAGTGCGTGACAGTGCTGAGCTACGGGTGGCGGATTCTTCATGAGAATGCTTTACACGCTGGAGAGGCGAGCACTGTTCATGAGATTGCTTTTTATACTCAAAAGAGACGCTTTCTACACTCATAAGCACATAGTAGAATTTTCTTATATGCTAAAAAAGACGTTTTCTACACTCATAAGCCCATAGTAGCATTTTCTTATGAGAATGCTTCATACGCTTATACACTGCAGTGAGGCGAGCACTGTTCTTTAGCTTCTAGACTCTCTAGAGCTTTGTATACGCTTAAAAAAGACGCTTTCTACACTCATAAGCCCATAGTAGAATTTTCTTATGAGAATGCTTTATACGCCTATATTCTGGAGTGAGGCGAGCACTGTTCATGAGACTTTTTATACGCTTAAAAAGACGCTTTCTACACTCATAAGCCCATATCAGAATTTTCTCGTGAGAATGCTTTATACGCTTATACAATGCAGTAGAATTTTCTCCTATGTTGTAAGTGCTATGGTCACACACCCAGACCCAGAACAGAAATCTAAATTCATCATTCAGATATCTGTCTGACCGGGAATCGAACCCGGGACCAAGTGCGTCGAACCGGCATGGTAACCGCTTCGTCACGTCACGTCAGACTTGCTTGCATGTTACTCTGTATATTTTTTTTACGTATAAGGCACAAAGCGGAGATATATGTGGTGGTGTGGTGTGGTGGTGCCTCCAAAGACGAACCACGAAGTTCTTTATCGAAATAGGAAAGAAAGTTGAAGGAAGTGCACCAAATGAAATTATGTAAGTAGGTATAGGTAGTTACCGGTATTAGCTAATTATTTGGACAAGATTCTCAACTATTAATCTGAAAATATATTTTTTTTTATTTTATTCTAAACCTCAATCAAAAATAAATACCTAAAAATAAATATTTTTTTGCTGTTATGAGGTAAAAAAATGCAAAAACATGGACGTGAATTATTACGTGGTGATTTGTCCAAATAAAATAATGTTTCTCACACAAAAAACACATTTATAACAACTAAAACGATTGTATTATACGTGTGAAATAATATAATGTCGGCACGCGACTTTTAATGGGTTAATATGTGTATTAACTCACAAAGGGATAAAAAATAAATGAGAATGGGCGACATTGATATCATAATCAAAATATGAAATGATATTTAGGGGGACTCCCTTGAGTGGGATTAGTTATAGCCTTGTGTTTGTTTATAATGATATTTTATAGAAATGATAATTTATCGTTATGATGTTGATTGTTAGGATTAGTTTTGATTTAATTTTGAGTGGGATTCTGATTTTTTTATAGTATGTGTTTAGAAGCGTAATAGTAATTAACGTTTTTGAATAGATTTTAAAATAATAAAAATATTCGTAGACATAAAAGTTTCGACGTCAAGAATATTTGAAGGTGATTAAAAATGATCAATTACCAAATTAATTGTTAGTTATATAAAAATTGGCAATATTTTAATTTTATCATAGTATAGCCGTAAAAAATCAATAGGACCTATAATTTCACGCATGTATAAATTTTGTAGATAATCCCTTCACTTAAATTCCTATCCCATAGGGCTGTCCTAAGCATTTCCCAGACGGACTTCACCACCAGACGGCGCTGCTTTCGCACGCCGAAATAAAAAATCGGTAAAAAATGCGCCAACACGTGCCGACGCATTATTCGATAACCGTCGGGGGCGGTTTAGACTATTGAGAACAACCCTAATTCCTTACAAAACCAAACGCAAAACTCAACTTTGGGTTCTAAAAATAGAGTTGTAATTTCACTGGAAAAGAACATATCGATAATAATGCTTGCGTCGAAGCGAATTGTGTTCTTTATGCGTGGGTTACGTTCGATTTTAGATTGCTTAGGAATGGATAGACAGGGCTGCTTCTATTTATTGGTGGGAAAGGCCGCGTGTCACTTCTAACACCAGTTTTAATATTTAGTGTCGCGTGGCAGCCACGCGTGGTTCTTTGGTAAAAAAGTGGACCAGCGTAATTCGCATTTTATTGTCGCATTCTCAAATAAAAAGGGATTGGTAGGTAGGTATCTCGTTATATTTTTTGTGGTTGCCAATGGGGTCATTAGTAGATTGGCTGCATCTCAATAGAATGAATGAAACCAATGAACAAATTTTAAATTGTGGTCAGAATGAGGCCTTTGTTATATTTTTTGGTTGTCAATTTTAAAGCCCAAAATATCACTCCAATGATTGCTTTCAATTGAATGATATTGTGATACACTCACTCATTCAATCGAATGACCGGCCCTTTCTATAATAATAGCCATTGTAAAAACGGAATTCATAACAGTCATATAGGTAGTCTAAATAAAAAATATATCTAGACCCTAAAAATATGAAAGTACTCGTTTTTGTGAAAACAAGCGTGGCATGTCACTACACCAGTTTGATTAACAAAGCTCCAGGTTCGATTACACTCATGCTCAAAAATAATAAATTTAGATTTGTTTTACATTTAACGACATAAATACAACCCTGAAGAGTTATTTATATAATTTTCGCAATATACTTCTGCAACTATGTTCCTCTGAGACTACTAGCGACATCTGTTATTAGTTGATGGGAAGTTTCGAAAGCAATGCTTCTTTCTTTGAAAAATAAGAAGAACTATATAGGTATTTCAATTCTATAATCATAGGAAATAGTTTTGATTAGTGATTTACTGCTGGTAACGCTTTTCTTGTCAGAAAAAGAAGAGCTTACTATGTTCGCTCTACACTTATTGGTTGACCTCTAATAATGTTTATGTTTAAAGACTTTATTTCTCTTAAGAATTACAAGAAAATCAGTTATAGAGAAAATTACAATGTATTAAAAACAATGGCACATCGCCTAGCGTAGGTTAAATTAATTCTAATTTAACAAATAAATAATACAATTATCAAACTAAAGTAGTTTTTTAGATAATTATGTTTATATAGTATAGTACAGCATACGTGGCGTAACTTACCTTCCATTCAAGACTCGAATTTCAAACATGCGTTTTACAAATGAAATACCGGTTGTAGGCTGTAGGAGTAAAAATATCGCTGTGAGTTTAAAAAAATGTGTCGAAGATACGTTAAATTGATCAGCGCGGTAGACTGTGGCCCAAACATCACTATCCTAAGACCCATCCCCAGCAAAACTGTTTTTGTTGTTTTCGTTGTTACAGGTGCACGATTATATGCGACACCATATACCGCCGTCCTACCCGGGGTCACTGGATGAACGGTTAGAGCTCCTACTCTAGCCACCCGCAACCCTGGAAGTCCCTTTTTATGGCCTCTTACGATAGGCAGGAAAAACCGCAGCCCTATTCCAGTCCTGGAAGTCCGACTACAGGACCTACCACGATCTACAATATAATTGTAATATATTATAATAAACATACATAATAAATATAAAAATGAAAACGATATGATATATTCATTCATTTCATTAATAAAATTGACAGACAGACATTCGAAGATAAATAGTAACAAGATACAATATTGTTACAGAAAATCAGATTCGCAACACATAACGCCATCTATCGAATAACGTCAACATTCAAGCCCGCTAAAGGGCGTATATCCGTCCACGTGGCGATAACAATACAAGATGACTGCGATATGCAACGATATAATGAAATACGTCATCTCTAACTCATAATACGAGACAACAACCATGACGGAAATTGCCTTTTTGCGACCTCCTTAACGGTAGGGGTCTTTTCGACGTTAAGGACCCTATTAATGTAATCGACGCATGTCACGCACTATAACTAAATAGATTTTTTAATTATTGATAAGATTATAAACACTTTATTCAAAATGATCAAGCAAACAGAATTTAAATATAAAACTTAACCTAAAAATAAATTAACTAAAATAACCATTTGATAAGATTATTCTTAGGCAAAGCTCAAGAATGCATTTGATATATTTTTCGTAAAATCGTTAGAAATATATTAGAATTTTGCAAGATTTATTATATGAAATCACAAGTATTGAGTATTGAGTTGAGTTGAGAGTTGTCATTTTAAGACGGTAGAAATCGTTTCGACTCCAGCAGCACCACCGCCACACTTATTACTGCCTTATAACAGCAGTGTTAAGCGCTGCTGTTTTTGTTTGAACGGTGTAGTAAGGGAGACATACTTATCCGAGGCGTTTCGACTTAATCTTCAGGAGCAGCAATGCATCTTTGTAGAACTCATCCTCTCTCAAGTAGGACTGTGATGTTATCTGGGGTTGCTCACAGGTGCATGGGCGGCAGTGGCCACCTAATTGCATCTGTAAGTTTGTAAAGAAATAGACACGGTTATTTTAAGAGAGAAAAGGGAGAAGTGAAGGGTTACTATACTACTGTAGCTTCCACTATTGGTACCTACCTATTAAATGCTCAAATTCAAATTCAAATCTCATTTATTCAAAGTTGATTCATATTGAGCACTTTTTGACCGTCCAAACTCTACCACCTCTTTGGTTTATTCGTTATGGAGAAGAAAGCGCAAGAAACTTCATTCCATATTCTTACATAACTATCGCGAACAGGAAATTCAAAAACAGCTAAACATCCAACATTCGTACATCTAATTAGGAACATTGTGTACTTACGGCCTTACATCTGAATAAAAATCGCAAGTAAAAGGAAGCGAATGAAATATCTTTCTCTGAATATTGTCGAGTGGTTATTACAACGTCTAAGTGGTCTGCTCATTTCGTTGGGCCACTCAAATAGTCGAGAGTACTCAGGACTTAGATTTTGCGCTGAGAAAATTAAACTTATGCGGGAAATGAAAGTCTAAATAAAGTTGTGTGTAATTAGATTGTTTTGTAACTATGTATGTAGTGGGTTTATGGTGAGCGCGTATCTCCGGTTTGTGTTGTCAATCGATATTTCTAGTTAAAAGTCGGAGTTAAGATATGGATGGGTGACCGTCAGTATCTAAACTTGCACGCATACTCTGAATGAAATGTTAAGCTGTCGATTCCGTAGGTGTAATTGCTTTTTTATATAATGGAAATAACAAATATGCAGTGCAATTGATTGTAAATGTCCACTGCTGCCGATAGACATCTGGAATCAACCTGATGGACATTCATACCTGATGTCATCCACAGATGCGTTGCTACTCCAGAGGACTAAGTTGGAACGCCTCGGATAAGGTATATCTCCCTAAGGGGGTAGGTAGGTAACCACATCCTTCGGACCAAAACACAGCAGCGCTTACCACTGCTGTTATAAGGCAGTAATAGGTATCTTGTCGGAGGCCACATGAAGCGTCAGTCCTGAGGTTAACTGGGACTAGTGGTCGGTTTACGCAGTTAAGTAGTAACAGTAAGGTAAAGTACCAAATAGCAAATACCCACGATAATTATAAATCGGAGATAGCTTTCTTAATTTGTTTAAAAAAGAAAGAGATTTTTACACCGTTTCTAAAATCAATCTGCAGAGAATAAAAAAAGCATTAGTACCTTTACCTTATCCTACTCTTATTCGACACAAAACCGAGAAGGTCCCGAAAGCCATTTTCTCTCTATGCTTTTGAAGTGCTATGATCGATTATGCTCTATGGATTGTTTGAAAAACAACACAGCTACTATTTACGCCACAGAAATAGCAAACAAATGTCGTAGAACCCTATGTAGTTCAGTGGCATAACCGCTTCACCTATTTCTGCCTTATAACAACAGTGTTAATCGCTGTGTTCTGGTCTGAAAGATGTGGTAAGGGAGACATACTTATCCGAGGCATTCCAACTCAGTCCTCAGGGATAACAACGCATCTGTGATCAACCTCAGATAGAACCTTGGTCTTATCTCGGGTTGATTACAGGCGTCCATGGTCGGCAGTGGCCATTTATTCGGTGGACTGCATGCTCGTTTGTTACTTCGATCCTATAAAAAAAAACCAAGCTATTATGACAGGCAGGGCATAAAAATATTACCTACAACTTTGTGCAATATTGCACAACGTGAAATAAGAAATCTTTAATCTGATACATATTTTCGGGATAATATAGAAAAATACGAGTAAAATGATTAATGTTTTTTGGATAATATAGAAAAATACGAGAAAAAAATGATTAATGTTTTCTGGATAATGTAGAAAAACGAGAAAAAAATTATTAATGTTGAAAATAATGTTTTAAAGAAATCATATCCGTCTATAACGTGTAATAATTCGTCAATTATAATGTGTACCTAATATTTGCTATACCTACATTATTATCTGAACATGTAGGTACGTAAGTAATAGGTATGGATATCCTCTGAACGCAAACTACACTTACCTCAGTGGATCGTCTTTGATTAGGAAGCATAATTATGATCTAATTGGAATGTCCTAGGGCTAAGTTCTGTGACATGCTGATACATTAACGTGAGTGCATATGTGAGAAGATACATAACTATGTGTTGAAGGTACCTATTTGATACAAAGTATCTATCTATACTAAGATTGTAGGTACTCAAGTATCTACGCATGCCTTAATATTAATTAATTTTCGACCGATATTATTTTTATTTCATACCTTTCAATATTTACTGTTATCGACAAAAAACAAATAGAAACTTATGATGAGGACAATTTTTTAATCCTGTCCTAGTATCGCCATCTAGTGGTGAGTAGCAATACATGTTTGTGTTTACTGGCATCTATAGGTGAGATTCAGTACTATTTTAATGTAGCAAAACCGCTTCTGTACAGCGACATCTAGTATTAATACTTTAAATAATAATATTGTATACAATGCCATCTAGGAAACATTTGTGGAACTAATTTGTTTCATTAGTCATTGGTTTACTAAAAGTTATATTAGTACATCACTTTGCTATTAGATGGCGCAAATGTTATTTTTTTAATTGTCTGTATTACTTTTTGGAATCCATAGTAAAATTTTAAATGCAGAAGTAAAACATAAATTAATCTGATTTGATCGGGGTAATTGAGTTACGGATTAGTAATTATATTACTTGCAAGGATTTATGTACATAACAATTTAGCTAACAAGCATTTTATATTGATTCTAAAATTATATAATTGAGTACATAACTCTATGTAATGTAAAAAAATCTGCCTTATATTATGTATATTACTTAAGTTTAATATGTAAACTAGTGATGAGATATTGATGAATTTTGAATTTCTTCTATCGACACCGATTAAATTACCGATTAAGTATTACTAAAATCCGGGGTTCTCATGCATTACAATATTCTATAGCGTTCTCACGGGTCTTAACACGACGATATCTGAAGTTGACTCACTCTTACATTTAAGACCAATTAACATTTTTACAACTGCTGGCATTCGTGTATTTATCAGTACATGCAAATGTTGCTTGTTTCTTTACTTACAATGTGTAAGAAATTTACATGAACGTAATCTTTTATTTTTCTGGGAAAATTGTCCCTGCCTTGCATTGCTTGCCAGAAATAGATGCGGTGGATTAGGTAAAATCCTTAGTTAAAAACGGAAAAAGCTGAAAAATACGAATTACCTATGTAGTCGAAGTACGACGAAAATGAAGGTGCTATTAGGCAGGTACTTATTTCTTAAACTAGCCTATTCCCGCAGCAAATATAAGAAGATATTTTAGAACAATATTGTGTTAATTACAAGTGACATCTTAGACGAATTACTTCCTTTTGATGGCAAGTAATTAGCCCTTTTAATTAACAGTTAATCTATGTTACTAATAGGAGAACTGGAATAATGACACGAAATAAAGGGATTTTTCATGTAAATGAAGCAAACAGGGTTTTATACTGGCCTGTCGGTATGTTGGCTACAAGTCTTTTTATGTCCCACAGCTGGGCTTGGCTTTTTTATAACTGCGTTAGAAAGACGGAAGGGAGGAAGGAGGATTTTTTGGGTCTGATAGACTATTGACTTCGAGTCCTACCATCTTTATCTCCCTAAAAAAGAAGGCTTCTAATAAGATTAAGATACCTGGGTGCACGGCAGTGCGCTCCCGAAACATGCAAAGCGAAGCGGTACGGGCACTGCCTACTTCTTGAAGCGGTTTGTCGTTTTTTTTAATATGACTTCGAGGCCTAAACCTTCATCTCCCTAACAAAGTAGGCTGTAGGTAGGTAGGCAACTAGGCACAATCTACTTATTATTTCTAACGCTTTCTACACTCATAGGCATCAGTAGGGTTTTTTCCTGTGACGTGGGTATCGTGGACACACACATACAGGAATACACCAACACCCAGACGCAAACAGAAATCTAAATTCATCATTTAGACGTCTGTCTGGCCGGGAATCGGACCCAGGACCTATTGCGCATCAGACCGGCATGGTAACCGTTCCGCCACGCATGTCGTCAAAAATCTATAAATGAAATAATTAAAATCACAAAAAGATTTTTTGATTTGATTCGAAGTTTTGATCGTAAACGAAGAGCTAAGACCAAAAAGGCCAGAATATCCTTGTCTAGTCAAGCAAGCGACATAGTCTCAAACTAGGGGATGACAAATTATTTTTAAAGTTCTCACCGACATTTGCAGCCATTGTTGAGGTCATCAATTATCATACCGGTATGAATATGCAGTATCGCATCCGATCAAAAACAGGTCTTTATCTGCAACTTGCCATCCTGTCAAATAGACTAAGATCGAGTGCCGTCCCAGGTTCTAACAGAATGCAATAAGTGGGTACATATGTACAATGTTGTATGAATGCAAGAAAAATAAGTTTAAGATAAATTCTTTGGTTTTTTTTTATTGGAAGTACCTAAGGAACTTGCGCCACCTGGTAGTGTTCATGGACATCTGTAATCAACCCCTAATAATATTTGAGTTGAGAGTAACCTCAAGTAGTAAGTCATACTTCAGCAGACTATGAACTGCTGTGAAGACTAATATTTTTTATGGAAAAGCAAATAAGCATACAGCCTGATGGAAAGTGGCCACTGCAACCCAAGGACATCGGTAATCAACCCCAGATAAAATCACAGTCCTACCTATCGCTAATTACCTTAGTCCTCCTGGTAGGTGGACTCAGTTGGAACACCTCGGATAAGTATGTATCCCTTACCACACTAGCCAAGCCAGAACACAGAAGAACTTAACACTGCCGTTATAAGATAGAAATAGGAGTGGCGGTGGTGCCGCCGGAGTCGTAGTGCACGGGTTCTACTTCCCATTAAATGTCTAACTTCTGTCAATCTTTTCTTACTTTCTATTCAATATATTTAAAATGTCGTAACATTATTACAGTACAAATGTATTATATTTCACTAATACACCATTTGCAGTTTCATAGTAAAAAAACAAGTGAAATTACCACGTTACAAAGTTAAATCGAGACACGTTCGACGTGAATTCGAGATGATTGGCGTCATTGGGATAATCATGTGATTGGGGTAACCATGGTTTATGTTTGGATCGAGATAGTCCCATTTTTCATCTACCTTTTTAAAAGCAAACAAGCAGTTCACCCTATTGTTTTTTTTTATATGATCGAAGTAGCAAACGAGCATGCAGTCCACCTGATAGTTAGTGGCAACTGCCGCCCATGGACATCTGTAATCAACCCCATATAAAATCAAGGTCCTACCTGAGGTTGACTACAGATGCGTTGCTACCCCTGAAGACTGAGCTGGAACGCCTCGG
>DWPV01007535.1:0-10642 GCA_018251915.1 Urbanus proteus proteus
ACCGGAATTCAGGTCAACCACAGATCCATTATCATGCTTTGTATGTGAAGGTGGTAGAACTCTATGTAGTTCGACTCTGGCGGCACCACCGCCACACCTATTTCTGCCCTATAACAGCAGTGTTAAGCACTGCTGTTTTCCGGTCTGAAGGATGTAAGGGAGACATAGTTATCCGAGGCGTTCAGCTCAGTCCTCAGAGGTAGCAACGTATCTGTGATCAACATTAGGTAGAATCTTGATCTTATCTTGGGTTGATTACAGATGTCTATGGGCGGCAGTGGCCACTTACCATCAGGTGGACTGTATGCTCTTTTGCTAATTCGATTATATAAGAAAAGAAAAAAAGATGCTAAATACACTTGTACACTTGCACTGTACACACACACACACATACACATAATGTGTGTGTGTGTGTGTACAAAACAGTTGCACTTGTACACACTCACCGTTACTTTGAATAGGTATCTCAAAATCTAAATAATAATACAAAAACGTCTATAAGAAACGAAAATATTAGAGTTTCAACGACATCTCACCACTATCTCCGTACCAATAGGCTCAGTCGACAATTGAGCACGTTCCAAAGATCCAAACGTAGAGAGGGCACAACTCGTACTAATTGTACCGCTAATTGGTTTTTTGGCAGCCACCTCGAGAGGTATGGAAAGCCTCGGAAACATGCTCAGATACCGAAGCACTGGTCAAGTGTTCAGGACTTCAGGTAACTAGTATGTCCAATTGTGATGATATTCTTTTTATCGTTTGACTAGCTGATCCCCGCGGTTTCGCTCGCACTAAAAAAGTAAAAAGGAATACGTATCTAAACGTAGGTAACATCCCGCTCTCCCGCGACGGCGGCCGCATGCACGTAGCGCAAATTTAAAGTAGCCTATGTTACGCCTAAAACCTTCACCTATCTTCCAGTGGAAGTTCCGTCAAAATCGGTCCAGCCGTTTAGAAGATTGCTTTAGCCAAACAGACAGACAAATTTAGAAAAAAATACTTTTAAATTGCATTGTCGTTATTGGTGTCGTTATAGCTTCGTTGTAGGTTTCATATGCATCGAGTAAAATTTTGGTAAAAACCCTTATCAGTGGAAGCCCTATTTTCAACAGTGGATCTAAAGGGACTTATGGGTGGTTATGAATATGACGTCATCAGTGCGAGGTGTCTGACTAAGCCACATCCAGGTCTCGTAGGTGCATGTAACCGCGCGTCATTAGCGCGGGTGATGTACGAGTGGAGCGGGGCTTATCGCTCTCGACACCTCGCGTTTTATTAATCATGCCGCTGCTCCCCAGTGCACCCGGTGGTCAGTGGAACTACATCGTGTATGGGGAGAATTCTTAATGGGTTAGCTTCAACTTTCGGCTCTATCCAGACCGCATAAGTGCATGCAACTACCCGGGTGATTTACGAGTGAAGCGGGGTTTATCGCTCTCGACACCTCGCGTTTTATTAATTATGCCGCTGCTTCCCAGTGCACCCAGTGGTCAGTGGAACTACAGGATGTAAAAAATCTTTAATTTTTAACCCCAGCTGCACCTATTATTTTCGTACACAGTATTAGTTATCAGCATAAAAATTGTGTCATTGCAATAAAACCGTTTAACTTTACAAAAAATAACGAATACTTTAAATAATAAATAATATAAAAAACAATTACTAAAGTTTTAATTTTAATTACCTAAATATTATTATTTTTAGCATTATTGTAACATGCTTCTGAGTATTATTTTTGAGTTTCTCAAAAGTATTCAGTTGGCAATATCATACATGAAGCGTAAACTCCAACACGGACAAAGCTACGCAGCGACGCCTGTATATGTGCACAACATATTCGCTTATCGCGAAGTGAATTACTGAGTAGGTGTGATCGGTTTACGGTGGCCGGAGCTTCACTCGATTACCTCATCCCCTCGACCATTAATTATGATGTGTTTACGTAAAATATGCTAATATATTATATACATATTATATAGTATCCCATCTGATATTAAGTGGAGTCTACCTAACACGCGTGGATTTCTTAATCCACACTATTAGGTCTACCTTCCTAGATTACTGTCTAAAAACTAAACAGCATCTGAATAGTAGAATAATAGAAGTTAGATTAAGTTAAGCCAGTGGTTCTCAAAATTTTTTGGGGCGGAGCCCTTTTGAAAAGCGAAATTTTTGATGGAGCCCCAAATTAAACGAAAAAGTTACGTGCATTATTTTTACAATGGATAATCATGTTACACCGTAAGTGTATACTATTATAAAAGAAAAGTAATTAAATGGGAGTATTCTTTTTCTCGCACCTGAGCTCTGCGGAGCTCACTTCGAGAATGTCTGAGTTAAGCGTTGCTGTGTTTGCGTTTGAAGGGTTTAATAAGGCAAGATTTACGAGAGGCGCATTAACTTAGGTGTTAAATACCCTTTAAGGGTAAAGCCTTTTTTCTGTAGAGCTATAGCAAACCGTATGTATTAGTTACTGAGTAACGGGTTCGGTACAAAATACTAAGTAACGAAACGTTACTCACGAATTCATTTCGTCGCATGTATGTTCATCGCATGTATGTTGTTATTTGCGTATCGTATTGCGTACGAGAATATGACTCGAAAATTTGCTCTATGCCATGTTGTGAGGCATCAAAAGTAACGATAAGATAGTAACGAATACATACGGGTACGGGTAGTTAACCTTAGGTAGGACTTGATCTAATCTAGTTGATTATGACTGTCCATGTGAGGCAGTAGCCACTTACCATCGGGTGGACGGATAGTTTGCTACTTTGATCTATAAAAAATGTGCTTGTTTCCTAATTCAATATCAGACAAGAAATATATCCATATTCTTTTTACCCGACTGCTCCAAAAGGAGAGAAATATTTTTTTTTAATATTTTTTTTATTTTTACAATTTATATTACCGTAACCGCCACATAAAACTACAACGTGTAAGCTCAACGCGTGTAAGCTGCGAGCTTTCGAAGCTCATTCGACCGAAAATCGCTAATTAACTGCGATTTTCCAAATGAGGAAACGCGATAAAAATTAAATATTTAAGTCTCCAAGGTGAAAAATTCTCCCCACTCAGCCCATGGGGTAATGAAGTTAACTGTAAATTAATCGTGTTTCATGTCTGAAAAACCAACCGTTAAAATTATATCAAGGGGTATCGTTAACAAGCTTTACAAAAGGGTGACAACGAGAGCAACATTGATGAAAAATAGAAAAAAAAAACATTTTTTTTAATTTACTCAGACTGCCTAATGATATTTTAAAAACAATTTAAGTAAATTTTCCTGAAGTCCGTTAGTTTTACGTGATGTTAAATAAAACTTAAAACGCATTCTTCCTGTGTCGTGGGTGCCATGGACACACATATACACGAATACACGAACCACCCAGACCCAGAACAGAAATCTAAATTCATCATTTAGATGTCTGACTGGCCGGGAATCGAACCCGGGACCCATTGTGCGTCAGACCGGGACGCTATTGCTAACCAATCTTATCATCTCACCAACTTACTTTCAGAAAAACGCTGCAATTACTACATAATATAAAACAAAATCGCTTTCCGCTGTCTGTCCCTATGTACGCTTAGATCTTTAAAACTACGCAACGAATTTTGATGCAGTTTTTTAGTACATGGAGTGATTCAAGAGGAAGGTTTACATGTAATTTAACACATGTGAAGCCGCGTACAAAAACTAGTACATATTAAATGACAGTTATCTTGAATTCACACAAACATTAATTTTATGTTGCACTAATAAATCACTGCCATTAATTTGACTTAACTTTCTCTCCTTTTTTAGATAAACTGGATTTCTTCAACTAATTTATAGATCAACTATAAAAACTAGTGACTCATAACTTTCATATAATTGACAAGACTGATAATACTCAGACTACTGTAATATTATCTTAAATACAAAAAACGACTGCTTAAACTCTTAATTTTCAGGCACTATATTCTAAAATTATATAGTCTATGTCACTATGACAATTGAGACGAATCCAACAACACCTCGTATGTTAAAATCCATGAAGCCGTTTGGGCTGTAGAACGTGACATACAAATGAACATACATACATACGCTCGAAAAACATTACCCTCCTTCTGACGTAATCGGGTAAAAATAGGACTTTTAATAGCAAACTTGGTAGAACCCCTAAGGTTATGGTAAGCGGGCCTTTATTATTCGAGGCGTTCCAACTTAGTCCTCAGGGGTAGCAACGCAACTGTGGCTGGCCAACCTCAGGTAGAACTGTGATCTTATCTAGGATTATAGATGTCGATATGTGTCAGTGACCTCTTACCATCATATTAAAAATTCAAATATACTCGTTTACCTTTTCGAATTATGCTTAATAAAAAAACAGAAGGATTTGCTGTTCTTTCTTATATATAATTAACCTAACGAAAAGTCAGACGAGCCAGCTGTACCCATATTACAAGTTTATTATGTTTAGTGAAACGTTTACGTTTGAGCCCATACATCTACATGCAGCGCTCCTAGTGAACCGTTTAGGTACTAAAATTTTACTATGAAAAACGGGCATAAACGTAAACCGAGATCGTATCCAGAAAACGTCACAGACTTGCAACACTTAAGAAATTGCCAATGCATCGCTGGCTTTGTAGGAGTGCTCTATTTGCATCATTCTGTCATGTTAAAAAAAGTCAATTTTATATTCCATTCAACTATATTAAATTAAATACTTTCTCTTCGAAATGTTCTGTCTTACGATTTTTAGAACAACCGGATTTTTATGACTAATTTGTTAAGATCGATGACCACTCGTATGAGTCACCTCTGACGGTTATTTATTGACATACATAATTATTATTGATTTAGGATGTAGGTTATTGGATGAGCCTTTGTTCACATATACATGGTGTCTGGATGGTTGATATATTATACACACACATAAATGAAATTTTATTGTCTGTGTGTTTTATGAACCTATCATTTTCTTAACTCACAATAAATTGAGATTAAACATTATTTAATTGGCTCTAAAATAAGTGTGTTTATTATGTTTCGTAATGACATTGTGAAGTATACTTGTAAAGTAATTTTAGCGGCCAACTCAACATAATGTGTACTTAATTTAAAATATATAATACTAGCTGATTGCCGCGGTTTCACTCGTGCTAAAGGAGTAAAAAGGCATAAATATTTAAACATAAGTGTCTGTCCTGCGACGGCGCGCGTTTTCACGTGGAGCGCGAGATAATGCATTCTATCAAGAATTAAAGTAGCCTATGTTACGCCTTAAACCTTCAGCTTCTTCTAGTGAAAGTCCTGTCAAAATTGGTCAAACTGTTTTGAATATTACTTCAGCTAAAACAGACAACCAGACAAACAAAAAATAATAATTGCATTTTTGTTATACATATCGTATATACTTTCATATGCATTAAGTAAAAAAATGTTATTTTGAAATCACAGACAGACACTTCAATTTTATTTATTTGTATAGATGTATAAAGAGTTTTTATAGTAAGTAGGATCTTGAATCTATGATAAAAACACTCAATTTACAAGCGTAGCCGCATATCATCCAGCAAAGCAAAAAGACAAAGTATCCAATCCACCGATCCACGGGGTGCTAACAGGAAAATGTTATCGTAGAGCAAATTCCAGTCGAGCAAAAACTTCACGTAATTTGATAAATTTATCTTGTAGTGAAGTTTAAATGTACTCTTAATAGGCCGAATTACCATTTGCACCAGCGCCAAATTTAATTCTACTTTATCATTACTTTTGCCCGCGGCTTCGCACGCGTTTAATTACAAAAAAACCTTCCTCTTGAATCACTCTATGATAAAAAAACCGCATCAAAATCCGTTGCGTAGTTTTAAAGATCTAAGCATACATAGAGACATAATTACCAATTGTGGGAGAAGACCCGTGCCCAGCAGTGGGACATAGAAAGGGTTGCGGCAATAGGGACATAATTATAGTGATGCGTGTGGTAGGCACTGATGAATCTAGGCGAAAAAAGGCCAATCTAAAATCATTACATTCGTGAACTACGCACCGGTAAAATTAAAAAATAATACTTACTTCAGAGATATTTAGCTCAAAAGAAAGTTAAAAAGTCGAACCCACTCAGTTTCTGTTGGATCTTTTCAGATATCATATTTGAATCCGAAAAATATGGAAAATTGTTGTAAACTGACAATTTGAATAAGTCCTGTACAACTATTGAACTGAATTGAAATGAGATGAGATGAGATGAAATATCTTTATTTTGCATAGGCCTACGAAGGCACTTACAAATTGTCATTTACATATCTTTTCTTATTCTACCGCCGGATCGGAACGCGACCACAACTGAGAAGATATTATATCCTATGTCTATGTGTACAACTCACAGAATTCTCATGAATTGGTTTGAGGAGTGTGATAAGGCAGTCCAACTCATCCCAAGCGTCCCAACTTATTCCCTTGATCTGATCCCTGTGATCGACCCAAGGTTGGAATGTGATCATGTTTGGGGTTGATATTAAACACATACCAGGTAGACAGCGTATTGGTACCTTCACTGTTATAAAAAAATTACGCAAGATGATGGCTCATATTTACGAAGATTTTCATAAAAAGATCTTAGCACCGCACCCACAATATCCTTAACCGAATGACACACCTGACCCAGTAACGCTGACGAAAAGAAGTGAAAGTATGGGGAAAACACGTATGGAATCTTTTAGCGTGTGACAAATTAAGCAGAATTTATTTGATTTTGTGCTAATATATATATCTTTCTTAGAACCAGTGATCGTCCAGTGGTCTAAATTCAATCACATTTAATTAGATATTGGCACAACGTCAAGCCACTTTCCTATCCTTCCCTTGCCTCTCCTCCTTGAATATGACCACATTAATGCACACACTACAACATTAAAGCATCTCACCACAGCTTTGTTGGTTATATTAGTCTGTGTATTAGGAGGATACCCGAAAAATGAGGTTTAATTTACTAATCTTATATTTGTAAAAATAGCGAGCATGCAGTTTTCCTGATGGTAGTGTAGCCTCGCTTTTTAAAGGTGGTAGAGCCCTTGGTGGTTCGACTCCGGCGGCACCACCGCCACAACTATATCTGCCTTATAACAGCAGTGTAGCGCTGCTGTGTTCTGGTTTGAAAGGTGTGGTTAGGGAGATATACCTTTCCGAGGCGTTCGAAGTTAGTGCTTGGACAACCGTGGAATATTGAATTATCTATAGAAATAAACAAAATTGAAGTGTCTGTTTGTGATTTCAAAATAACAATTTTTTACTCAATACACATGAAACTATACACGATACCTATAACGAAAATGCAATTACAAAAAAATGTGTGTCTGTCTGTCTAGATGAATCTTCTAAACGGCTGGACCGATTTTGACGGGACTATATGTATTCTTTTTTACTTTTTAAACGCAGGTAAAACCGCGGGGATCAGCTAGTTATTACTATAATAGTATGTCTGTTTCTTATTTGTACCAGCACCAACCAATTTCACTTTTACACATTACCTCCCAACACATCAGTCGATTCGTTTCGCCTGTCAAAGAACCCGTCAACACTTTGGGGAAAGTTGTCTAACTTTTAATTTCATTACACCAACAATGGCGGCTTGACAGCTGTCAATTTCGGAGCATTAACAGTGTTTTGTTCGTGTAATTGGGTGTTGAGGGAAATAAGATCAAAGTTAATAAAGTTAATAATAATAAAGTTAATAAAGAGCTTATTACATTAGTAATTACTAGCGACCCGCCCCGGCTTCGCACGGGTGCAATGCTGATACTAAATATACTAAAGAATATACTGATGCTATTATACATATAAACCTTCCTCTTTAATCACTCTATCTTTAAAAAAAACGTATCAAAATCCGTTGCGTAGTTTTAAAGATTTAAACATACATAGGGATATAGGGACAGAGAAAGCGACTTTGTTTCATACTATGTAGTGATATTGGTAGAACTCTTTGGGGTTTGAATACTGGCGCCGCCTCTTGTACAAGAGTAGCTACTAACGTCGGGGCGGGCCGCTATGTTCCTAAGGATGTGGTAGAGCGCGACCTTAAGATTTGACAAGATTTGAGGCCATGTTGACGCGTTGTATGTATGAGCGCGCCGATAATGGACCACGCTACCATCTGAGAGGATTCGCGCTCCCTATACTTGACCTCATGACGGTCGCCCATTCCCTCCGATCACCAGGTGGTCTTATTCTGCTTAGCCTATTAGGTAGCAAGGCTTAGGCAGTACCGCTGCCCCAAGGCAGCTCACAGCACCGGTGAGCAGTGTACTCGTTGAGGGCTTGAGGGAATCGGAGGGGAGATCTTCAAGGCTCATAGACTCTTGCCATGCAGAGTCACGCGGCATAAGACGACCGCGATGATGATGATGATAAGTAGCATGAGTGTATAAACTGCTGCTTCTTATTGTAAACATGTGTGGGTACGTGTTTGTATGTGTGTGTCTGGTTTTATACGTATTGTTAAGGTTGCAAGCTCCGCAGTTCACTAGTTTTAAATACGAGTATGTAAAAACTCTTAATTTAAAAACTTTGTGCACAGAAATAAATACTATAAATATCGTGATTAACCAATATATGCAACATTGGTTTGTTCGATAAAATTAATTTCATAGTCTTTTTGTAAATAGAAAAGAAACTATTAAAATAAAAAATATATACATTACCTTGTAAGTAGTCCAGGTTGAGAATCACAGGCCCAGCGGTCACCGAACTCAAGTTTAGACACACTTGTAATAAAATAACCGCAAACGTAAAGTTCAACCATATCACCCGAAAATTGTCAACCAAATTCACAACCATACACTTCCTATGAATAAAACTGTCACTGTGCACTTTCACTTCATCCTCGGGACCTGCTATCCTGGGAAAAACAGGATGGAGAGGATGGGTGGAATGCCACGCATTTATTGGTGGACCCATGTTTGTTTTTTTAAACGCTATGATTTTGTCATCTTGTGAAATTGGTGACGAGTTCCTGAAACAAAGAAAAGTATTTTAATATAACATAAAATAGATATACTTATACATATTATATACATATATATACAGTGATGATTAAAATAAATTTCAAAAACAATTCATAAAGTGATAGTTTTGAGTAATGAAATGGGGAACGGGAGTAAAGAAATGGGGAAATGGGGGATGAAATGGGAGTAATGAATTGGGTTTTGAGTAATTGAAATGGGGAACAAAATTTTAACTCGTAAAGCAAATAGTGAGAGATTTATTTTTCTTTGGTGTTCTAAAATTAAAAATCTATTATAATTTACATTCGATTTTTTTATACATTCCGCAATTGCATTTTAATATTATATAACAAAAATATATTAAAACAACCATTTGGTTTCAGGAAATAATCCGCGAACTTCTACACAACATGCATACATAAAAATAAATATCCCAATCGTATAATAACTTAGATTGATAGCAAAATTATCTTCCCTCGTTAGTCAGTTAAACAAATTAGTTAGTATCATTTTCAAATCGAGTTGCAATTAAACCTATCCGACCAGTCTCGGTACCAGGAATACAGGAAGTTAGGATACAGTTATGAATCCAGCTTCTTGATACTGGTTTCTTGGTTGTTTCTATCGTTGATCATTGCCTATTGCAATGGCCAAGGAATTAAACGAATCTATTTTTTCTAACATGAGGCCTTTATCGATAGACTGCATTGTTTTATATAATGGTAGAGGGCGCTGGCGATGATAATTACATTGACAGTTTTATGTCTGTACAAGATTAAAATAAAAGATGGTAGATCTCTTTCTGGTTTGTCTGTTTGTGATTTCAAAATAACAATTTTTTACTCAATGCATATTAAAATGAAATTTAAAAAAACTTGTCTGTCTGTCTGTCTAAACGGCTTAACCGATTTTGACAGGACTTTTACTGGAAGATAGCTGAAGGTCTAAGGCGTACATAGGCTACTTTAATTTATGAAAAACCCATTAGCGCATGTGCGCACCGTCGCTGAAGAGCGGGATGACATTAATTTTAAAATTTGTTTTCTTTCTTACTTTTCAAACGTGGGTGAAACCGCGGAGTTCAGCTAGTATGCAAATATAAATAAAAAAACATAACGTGAGTCATAGCATTAGAGCCCGTGAATACGGATTGTATTTTTTTCATTAATATTTCTTTCAGATAATAAATCCATCCAAAGTATAATCCAACGGTTCGCTGTCTTCTTCAGGCAGTTAAGACCAGATCAGTTCACTTGGTCGTGCGACCTTTGCTTGTAATTATTGTATTTATTTCTTAGTAAGTACCTATATAGTGTACCTATAGCAATTTTACCTGCCACTATACGATATAAATAAATATTATTTCTTTCTGTCATTGCTACTTTTGTTCAAACACCCTTTTAAATTCAAAGAAAGAAACAAATGTCAATAAAATATATTTTATTGATGTTTGTTCCTTTCTTTCTGCACTTAATTAAGTCAATAAGTACACAATAACTAAATCCGTCACGTAAAAACTATCGTGGCTATATATCCTCCCCATCTATACAAATAAATAAAATAGAAGTGTCTGTTTGTGATTTCAAAATATCATTTTTTACTCAATGCATATGAAAGTACACGATACCTTAACGAAAATGCAATT
>DWPV01007536.1:0-10641 GCA_018251915.1 Urbanus proteus proteus
GCTGTAACTCAAAAATATGCAACTCTAAACTTTAAAGGTGATAGAACTCTATGAAGTTCAACTCCGGCGGCACCACCGCCACAACTATTTCTGCCCTATATGAGCAGTGCTAATAATACTTATCCGAGGCCCTTCAGCTCAGTCCACAGGAGTAGCAACTCATGCTCGTTTGCTACTTCGATCATAGAAAAAAAAAACTACACAAGAGCGAAAGATGTTTTTATATCTTAGAAACAAAATCATAAGTTTATATTTCTTCGATCTAAAAACGTAATTCACGTTTATAGGTTGAAAAAATATAAATTTATATATTTTTTTCTAAGATATAAAAACATTTTTCGCTCTTGTATAGAGTTGCATGCTTTTGATTTTCAGCATTTACTCTTTCCAGCGTCGATATGGAAATAGCATCTATATTCAATCCCAGATTGCACCAGAGTGTTACCCGAGGATGGCCTTAGATGAATTGCTATCCCGGAAGACTCCAGTTCCATTATAAATAACTTAATTATAAGTACCATTTGTAATATTATATTATTGTACAACCATTTTTTAAAGATGCAATTATGCACACAAATGGAGTTTTATTGCGTCACCTCTTCTCCATAACGAATAAACCTTCCGAGGCGGTGGTAGAGTTTTGAGGTACCACAAGTGTTCCATATGAATCAACTTTGAATAAATAAGATTTGAATTTGAATTTCACTATGTTGGAACGACTTGAACGAGTATGCTCTCTCCGACGCCCTCCAATCGGGAAAACAATAATGTCTGCTTTATTCGATAGAAACAGGTGTGCGCAAAGTTCCCTCCGAAGTAGAACCACAAAGAGATCTATCACCATAAAAAGTATTATACCTACTTATCATAGCATCCACGGCTATGACTATTACTCTTTTGTAAACAGTTTTATAACCATTCTATGCAATATTTAGATAAGATAATAATTAGTAGGTATGATTATGTGTTATTAACTATTGAAACCGGAAAGACAAGATAATTACCGATAATATATTTTTATATTTTGACAACACAACACATTTGGTAGTTAAAAAAATAATGGATGCTTAGAAATAGGGAAGTATTTTCATATAGATAATTCAAAACAGTTTCTCATTTAAGCAATTTTAGTTTGAATTCTGTACAAAACATACGAATAGTGTAGATTAGATGTAGGAAATACCACTATACTTATGTATTTTTATGGTATTTAAATGAAAAATATGTATACAATTTTAGTATCGTTCGAACCGTAACATATTTTTTGTACTATAGGTATCGTCAAAACATAATTTAGGCATAAAAATCCTTATGTTGTATCAAGAATTACGTCGTAAATAAAAAAAACACCGTGAACAGACATGACATATAAACACGCTAAGCAAGAGCGAAATATCATTAGTAAGAAGATCTAGAAATAAATATTTTAATTGTGAAATTTTCATAGCGTACCTGTTAGAACTAAGTCTGCGGTAATAATAAAGCTGACCAGTATCGGTATCCAGAAAAATCGTTTCTTTAGAGGGTCGTAGAAACACTTCCAGAGAGACAACACTGGAACGGCTATTCTCAAAACGTACATTCCCATTGATAGATAGGTTGACGACCATTGTATTTGCTGAAAAAGAACATAAAGAGACGCAATTAACAATTGGGGCATCATTACAGTAGGCAATGGATAAGCTTATAGTCTACATAATTATGATGTCACCCCGAAATAAGATTCGTGTGTGTAGATTATCTTTATATAAATAATATCAAAATCAATAGAAGTGTTATGTTTTGCCTGTTCCCGTGTGTGTTCAAGCCTCATATGCGATACTGTTATAAAGACATATGAAGAAGAACCATTAAAAGTATTGTATAGTACTGATGTTATTATAAATTAGTTGATATTATAGAGATTCTTGAATACGTATACAAAAGTATTTCTCGGGCACAAGTGATAAATAAACTAACACACATACTCATGCTATTAATAAATATGTTTTCTGAAATATTATACCAAGTATGTCGTTAACATCAAAGAAAACACGCTACTGTATATGATAACAAACTGATAAGGTTAATTTTATTTAGAACATGTTTCTCGTTTCCTTCTATCCGACTGCATAATTATTACTTAACCGGTGATTCATATCAAATATTTCTCTTTAATTCCTTCCATTAAACGAACTTTTATCAATTCCAGTGATAACTAGTGTAGATTCATAAAAAGACATACGCTGTTATCAGCGTATTTCTTATTTCCAAGCGCACATCAAACATTACCTTCTGTTACTTATAAAACATAAATAATAATTTCTTATCCTGTCATTGATCTTCACTATTATCTATATTAAATTGTCTATATTACCGTTAGTTTTGTATTAAGAAGAAACAAACAGTTACCTGATTGTAAGTGACTACTGCCCATTTGTTTTCAATCCCCGATAAGATCAAAGTCCTATCTTAGATCACTTACAAATTGATAGTTTCCCCTAAGAGAACCTTATACATATAATAAAAATGATGTTTGTTTTTATTTATTTGGTATTACGAAATAATTGTTTAATTTAAAACCATTAACCATATTCGTATACACATAAACTCTTAATACCAACTGTCAAAAGCTCAAAAATATATATCAACTCACTTCACGGTACGTGCTGGCTACAACTATGGTGATGTGAATAGTCGAGAACACGATCAGAAGTGAAACATAGATGTAAACGAGAGTTTCCCTTAGCTTGTCGTCATACTTCCGATAGAGGCCTTCCAAATCTTTTTGATAGAACTGATCCTGTAAATATATTGCATCAATTAGATTATATATGTAAGATAAACACGTGGGTCCTACGATTAAAACGCGCTATATAAATACGATAAGTTTAATCATACATTAATCATAAATTAATTTGGAAAAACCCGTGTTTTAGTTCTGTTCTTTAATATAAACAATAAACATAGCAAGGAAACCGTGGTTGATGAACTTGACGGAGAAGCAAAGGAACATGCAGAACACCTTATGGTGATCACGGTCTCTGATGGATATCTGCAAATTGTAACCAATCGCAAATACGAAGGCATCTATATCCTGTGTGAATCCTTACTTTTTCATGCTCTTTAAATCACAAATAATGAAGAGAAATCATGAGAAAAAAGAGAAATCATAAATAGTTGTAACAAATTTTACGAGCAAATTTTACGAACAAATTATAAGAGTAAGAGTAAGTAAGAGTAAGAGCAAGTCATGGAATTTCTTTCTTATTTTACTTTTCAAGATAGTACACAGTAGTGTTAACCATTAATGGCACACCGATTCTTTATAAATACCTACTTAAGTATAATTTCAGCGATAGTGTACCAATTTACAGCCGAATCACACAAAGTTCAATCAATTATTACATGAATCTAATTAATTCACAAACCCTCAAATACTTCCAGTTCCATTGCTTCCCACCAGCTTGCTCCACCTCCGCACTCCTGAACTCGTGGAGAGAGGACAGCATGCTGGTCGCTCGGTTGGAGTTCATGGAGTACCGTGCAAGCAGCTCCAAGGCCCCAACTTGCAGCACCACGGAACCAGTCGTACGCGATAGAGCGCGTTCGTCCTACGAAGAAAGGCATATTTAGGATCTTGTTACTGTCCTGTCATGCATTCACGCATGTCGCCCATCATTATTGTCAACAAATTACTGTCCCACTGCTAGGCATGGGATTTTCTCTTAGTATGAGAAGAATTTAGGCCATAGTTCACCGCACTGACCAAGTGCGAATTGGTAGACACGCCTACACGCGTGAATTGTTTTTCTGGAACTTCCTTGCAACCTGCGTGCGTGTAGTAAGCACGATAGGAAAAGCATATATCTAACGATAGGACAAGAACACTCGTAGGTACGCCAGTAAATCTGCGCGACAGGAAAAGGACCCATATAAGAATATTATTACTTCCGTACCTTGATTATTGTCATTTAGAATTATTTATACTGCAATAAAAGAGTAGGTTCTGCAATCTTTACATTTTATTGTACCTCCGTTACTGTCAAGTATGCCAAAATTACATGATAGCATGTTGGCATAATATTTATGTTATTCTTTAGAAAACGGTTTTTAGAATTACTTAAAAGAGGATGCAAGGGAAATAACTTGAATTATTATACAGTGCAAGAATAATATCTTATACATAACAATTTATTTCGCAGACAAAAACATTTCAATAAACAGTTGTTTAGTTTATAAATTAAGTAATTTTTATGATTCCCAAATATATAAATAAATAAAATGTCAGGATGAATTGCTTAACGTAAAAGTAACTCATCAGAAGTATAAAAAGTTAACTTTTATTAGCACTTTAAATTGAACAAAATGTTACAAAGCTTAAGGCTATGAACTAGCTAGAAACTATTTTGTAGTATGTAATTTAAGCTATAGCTAGCTAACTATTATTGATCGCTAGCTATTAGCTAGCGATCAACAAGTTCATAAGGACCTCTGTCTTATACTTTGTAGCTCATCAATTGAACGTCTTTGAATATGAGAATTTAGGACTAAAGTTTTGCATGCATATGTAAATGCGATAACAATGCAATATTATATTAATGTAAGATCCATTTATGTACTGATTGGGTAATGATCTAATTCTTTAAAAGTAAACTAACTAGCTATCTATTAGTAACTATCCGCTGTCACTATCCGCTGATCTCTGTGGTTTCACCTGCGTTTAAAAAGTAAAAAGTAAAAATACATATTTAAACATAGGTAACTGAAGTCCCGCTCGGGGGCAAGGCGGCTCGCATGCGCGTGAAACGCGCGCTAATTCTTTTTCAAAAATTAAAGTAGCTTATGTTACACCTTAGACCTTCAGCTATCATACAGTGAAAGCCCCGTCAAAATCGGTTCAGCCGTTTAGAAGATTACTTCAGCCAGAAAGACAGACAGAGAGACAAAAAGATTTCTATTGCATTTTTGTTATAAGTATCGTGTATACTTTCACATGCATTGAGTAAAAAGTTGTTATTTTGAAATCACAAACAGACACTTCAATTTTATTTATTTGTATAGATAAGTTCTAACAGTATTAATTACAACAGTTTGTTGCACTTCATAATGATAACTAGATCTTAATCGTTTCACTTAATATCGTCCAGACGACCATTATGCGATCGAATCTTATCTGAAGGAAATGTATGTCATGCATAGAATCATCAGAATGAAAGTCTTAAAAAAAAGTAAGCAGTTATAACACTAGTGATATTATCTTAAAAACAAAAAAAAACTACCCGGCTGGTTAATACCTCTTTTGTTTCAGTTATTAGACACTTTCTACACTCTTTCTACACTCATAGCCCTACAGTAGGATTTTCTCCTGCGTCGTGGGTGCCATGGACACACACATACCCATACACACACATACACGAACACACTAACACTCAGTGTGTTTGTGTGTTCGTGTGGGTATGTGAACAGAACAGAAATCTAAATTCATCATTTAAATGACTGTCTGGCCGGTAATCGAAACTGGGACCCATTGCGCGTCAGATCGGTATGGTAACCGTTCCGCCACGCGGGTACTCATAACTATATTTAAAAACTATATAGCCTCTGATACTATGACAATTGGGTAAAACCAACGACACCTCATGTATGAAAATTCGTCAAGGCGTTTGGGATGTAGCCAAAGATTTGGACATAGTACCTACATATATTATGCTCGAAAATCATTACCTTCATTCAGACGGAGTCGGGTAAAAATACTTAAGTTTTGTTATGACTGGCTAGATATAAGTTTTGAGTCATCTTTATTATTAACTCCATTTATCAAAGGGACTTTCCGTAACGTTTTGTTATTTGTTGATTATACGACTTTTAGGAAATATGTAGTTACACTTATTTGAAATATTTACGCAATGTTATCATTATCGTGAAAAGTAACATTGAGTTTTTTACATTTAATGCGTGCCTTATGAAATAGTTATTGATAAAGTTAAAATATAGTCTTTAACACATGTAATATGGGCGAACTTTATCATCTTGTTTAGGTCTTGGAAATATTTGATGAAATTGCTTGATTGCTTTTAATAATAACTTGAAATTACGCGGCTAAATATTACTGAAAATTCTTGTAACTACTATGAGGTATTAACTAATTTCATTCCACCACTCTCTCTTTATTTGCCGCATCCCTTTTTATGTCCCACTGCTGGGCACGGGTCTTCTCCCACAACTGAGAGAAGCTTGGAGCGTACTCCACCACGCTGCTCCAATGCCGTTGGCTCTTTTTATTTACTTTACAATGATTAAATTGCAACGAACCTTACGATTATAAAAATAAATATATTTGAATAGTTACACATTCTTACTTTGTTATAAAATTGCTGAGTCATTGAAGTTCAAAGATAAAACAATTTGTTATCTGGTATGAATAAAATTCTACACGTTATCAAATTCCATAGAAAATACAAATCAATTAAATGTATACAAATAAATAGATTAATGTGTCAGTTTGTATTAAGATGAAGACTTTCTAAGTTTAGTAAGCATTCCAAAACACAATGCTATAACAGTTTTAGCTATTGCTATTATTGTACTTAATCCTATTTTTAATAGTGATGACACTTTAACACAAATAAAGAAGCCTAGACTGCCCATGACTTAGACTATTTTTTAAATAAAAAAAATAGAGTACTTGCATAAACCGTGAAGTATACGCGAACAGAGCCGTATGGAGAGCCTAGTAAAAAATAAGGCGCCAAATGAAACACCTGTGATAACATTTTTATGTAATCGGTCTATCAAAGTGGTTTGCTTTAATAAAAATATTTGAACATGACCATTCTTATAATGGGTATTTATTAAGATATGGATACTACAACTCTCCAAACAGCAGCGCGAACATTGTCTTTGCTTATTATTGACTAGCTTTTGCCCGCGGCTGTTACGTATAAACCTTCCTCTTTAATCACCCTATCTATAAAATAAAACCGCATCGAAATCCGTTACGTAGTTTTAAAGATTTAAGCATACTTAGGGACAAACAGCGGAAAGGGACTTTGTTTTGTACTATGTAGTGATAGTGATGACCAAGAAAAAGTGTTATTTTAATTATTTTATAGGAACGATATGTATTAATTCTTAGATAAACATCTTTAATCAAACCAATAATAATGTAACTTTATAAACTATTTAAGGAAAATAATAAGAAAAAACATTATCGGTTAATATATCTATTTCAAATGCCTTATCGCCAGTCTAATAACATTATGCTTTTACCAATTACGGCAATAACAAAAAATTCATTTGTATTGAGACAGCTTGAAATTATTATTATTTAATATAGATCATTTACGAGTATGTAAAACATATTATTGTAAAGTTAGTACAATAACAAATAAGTCCTTAACACATAACACGGAAGTAAACACAGTGAATTTCCAAGAAAATCCTATCAACGAATCCTGTACCGATAAATATTACGAAATTTGATCATGGGACAGAATAAACAAATCGATTAGGCACTTACCATCACTATCAGATGTCAATGTACATAATTCACGAGTGAGGTAGAAATGTGCACAACACTATCCTTATGTACCGAGTGGTATCGAGTTTGCTGGCTGACTGAGGTAGCCTGGTTTGTCCTTTCGATAATGTATCGATAAGCGCCAATCGTCGGTCGTAGGTATTAGTAGATTGTGATAACGATTACCGAATTCAGGAATCAATCAGTGGCAATGATGAATTACTGAATTAGCGTAACATTTAATATAACGAGATTAAAATTGATACAACGAACGTGATTAGAGTTACGCTAATTACTTTTCTGGTCCTTTCGAAATTTTCTTCAATGATCTTGTAACTACAGTATTGTTTTACTCAATCAGTTTTTGACAATTTGTTATAGATAATTAGTCAAGTACCGGCTTACAGTTATAGAGTAAGGATCAAGTACCTCCCTATAATTGTAACGCAATATATTTTAATTAAAATGTAAAGTAATTCAAGCTATAATGAAACGTGTACCTACCCACTACTGTTAATGCGTTTTAATAAAGTGTTTCTAATTAATGTGAAAGCCATTCAAAGTTTAAATATTTTCTACAGTTGGTTTACTTTTTTGTCTAGTTTTAATCACTGGTCTTGATAGTTAAAGAGATAACTTTAGTTTAACATAGGTATTTAGCATAGGTATTAGCTTAAACTAAAATCATAAAAGACTTAATAATTCTTATAGTATCCAAAAGGTTCGTTGAATAAAATTGAAAATCGTAAAAATAAATAAGTTGTTCAAATTTCAACTTAAACAACCGTTCCTGAGCGTTGAGGTATTTCTGGCGCGCTATGACACGGGGTTATTCTAAAAAGGTACAAAAAGAGCCCTTCTAAGCCGGCGGAAAATTGGCGACTCCTCTGGTGTTGCAATTGGCCATATTCGACGGTGACTATTTTCTATTAGGTTGCCTGTCTGCCTTTTAATTAGGTAAATTAAATAAAAAAGTGTTCATCCAAGGTTCATCCTAGGTTCGGTTAGGCTAATTAATTGTGGAAAATTCATCTTTCTTAGGTCCACCTATCTATGTAGTTCATTGGCTGTTTGTCTGTCAGTGTTACCTATATTTTTATCATACAGTGGAAAAATATGCGTTCGTTGCATGTTACTTAGGTTTAATAGTCTTAGTTACTGCGTTTTAATTTATTAATTTTTCATAACAATGCAAATAAACAAACGTTAATAAAATCTATTTATACTGTAAAGAACATGGGATTAAATGTCGATTAACCGATTATATTCACGTGCACATTTTATGCACATTATTAATCTTTTCATAAAGATAGACAGATGATAAAAACAAATTATGTATTAATTAATATCTCTTATTATATGCCTTTATATTAGGTATACCTACGTCGTCTTCTTAATCTTAACATAGTATAAAACAGTCTTTAAAACTAGGCAACGGATTTTGATGCGTTTTTTTAATGGATAGAGTGATTCAAGAGGAAGGTTTATATGTAATTTAATGCGTGCGAAGCCGCAAGCAAAAGATAGTTGTACATAAGTATGTTACTTGACTAACCATTTATTACATCAATATCGTAAATGATTAAAGATTTGTACCACAAAACACATTGTTGCTACAAGCCTGCGACGTTGTAAAATTCTCATACATTTTTAAACTTTTGTTTACACTTAATTTATGTGTGTGTGAACTGGTAAGTAACAAATTATGCCGCTCATTCTAATTTGTTTTGCGATTCATTTACTAGCTACCATTTAGAGGAGAAGGCGGTCAAAGACGTACATGGACATAGCTCATTAAACAAGAGTTAGGTACTCGTGAATAATAGTTGGAATTGCTTCTATGAAGGGTGCTAAACGAGTATATTCGTGTTAACATACCTAATGGTTTTGTCTGTTCGATGAGAACTTTTGGCATATTTATGGTGGCATGGTGGGCGTTGTCTGAAAAATAATTATGGACATTTTATGAATGCAAAGTCAAGAGTTATAAGGATCTATAATTTCCGTTTACATTTGGGTACAATAACACCAAAATATGGAAATACTAAGACACAAAAAAAATACAAGACGCAAGAACAAAAATACGTATGAAATTATTAATACACAAATATAAACTAATTTGAATAAAAATAGATTTTTTAACAAATATCGTTAAAAATAAAAAAAAAAACAATCGGGTTGTAGGTAAGTAATATAGATCGTAAGTGATTTTTATATACCATGTTAGCAGCGTGGTTGCAGCGTAGGAGTATGCAGCCTAATAGATGATGCTGCCCATGAACCTCTATAATCAGCCCCATATAGGATAGGTCCTGCTAGAGGTTGATCATATCCGTAGTTACCCATGGGGACTAAGTTGGTATGTCTCGTGGAAGTGTCCCACGGCCTTTAACACGGCAACATGTGCTGCTGCTGTTATAAGGCAGAAATAGAGGTCGGGTGTAATAATGGTCACCTTTGTCACTTTTTTTTCCATACGCCCTCTGCTAAATCTTATGGGAACTAATTCAAGTATCCTTCCAGTAGATAACTAAATTGTTAAAATAATACCCGATAGATGGCGCTTCTGAGTGTCATAATGTCTAATAGATGGCGGTCTTCTAAAGCGTAGGTATTGTACTTATAAAGTCCTTTTCTTCATATACCAGATTTTTTTAGACTTGACTTAAATAGTAGACAAACGTGGCCGACTCGAAGTGTTATTTACGAGTGCTTGAAATCGCAACGAATGGAACAGAAAGGTAAGTAGAACCATTGCTACAATCTATTACCCTTACCAATTAACAAGAACATTCTCAGTTTTTTCTATCGTTGATTTGAGCATTATTTTGTTTTTCAGCACGGCTCAAACTTTTCAAACTTGGCAACCCCAGATAGGCAATCAAAAAGAGCAGGCATAACCAAATAATCAAAGAGAGCAGGAATAACCAAATAATGTAATGAGTTAAAAAATATAAATCAGTCGTTTCCTTCTCAAACTTGTCAACACAACCCCCTAATTTTTTCTGTAATTTTCTCCTCTTCGTAGGCCATGAAGAAATTATCGTCAACTTTAAGAAATACTGAATCTCATCAAAAACATAAATGTAATAATAATAGCCAATGTTGCCGAGATAATATCATGGCTCGCGCTATCAAAA